>JAYJMA010136875.1:0-15513 GCA_036873895.1 Parotocinclus cabessadecuia | reverse complement strand
GGGTTGTGGCAAACTTCAAACGAGACTTTTTATGGATATCTTTGAGAAATGTCTTTCTTCTTGCCACCCTTCCATAAAGGCCAGATTTGTGCAGTGAATGACTGGACAGTCTGCCACCTCAGCTGTAGATCTCTGCAGTTCATCCAGAGTGATTATTGGCCTCTTGGCTGCATCTCTGATCAGTCTTCTCCTTGTTTGAGCTGAACGTTTAGAGGGACGGCCGGGTCTTGGTAGATTTGCAGTGGTCTGATACTTCTTCCATTTCAATATGCACAGTGCTCCTTGAGATGTTTAAAGCTTGGGAAATCTTTTTGTATCCAAATCCGGCTTTAAACTTCTTCACAACAGTATCTCGGACCTGCCTGGTATGTTCCTTGGTCTTCATGATGCTCTCTGTACTTTAAACAGAACTCAGAGCAGGTGCATTTATACGGAGAGTTGATTACACACAGGTGGATTCTATTTATCATCATCAGTCATTTAGGTCAACATTGGATCATTCAGAGAAAGTCCAAGAAAGTAAAGGGGCCAAATTATTTTGCACGGCCCACTTTTCAGTTTTTTATTTGTTAAAAAAGTTTAAAATATCCAATAAATTTTGTTCCACTTTATAATTGTCCCCCACGTTTTGTTGATTGTCCCCCAATTTTGTTCTTCGCAAAAAAATGACAATTTGATATCCTTTATGCTTGAAGCCTGATATGTGGCAAAAGGTTGAAAAGTTCAAGGGGGCCGAGTACTTCCGCAAGGCACTGTATATGAATGACATTAGCTCGTTTTATACAAATAGATGTTTATTGTATGTTAAACGGTGCTCTAAAAGTAATAATGTCCAACACAAGAAATGTAACTACATAACAAAAATAATTGAAGAAGATCAATGAGCAATACAGCTCCCTTTGTTTTGAAGTTTGCGGCAATCCGAGTAGTTCATTTGTACTTTTTCTTTGCATTCTCGTCAACTAATGTCATCAATAAAAAGTGTACATTTTGCATTGGCATAGTTGTTGGATGTTGGCAGGTCTGTAGCTTTACCCATAGCCTTGTAATCTTATCAGTACTGCATATAATAAGGATCTGGACATGCAGGAAAAAATAAAGAAAACTCTGGCGTTAGCGTGAACAATCCAAAATCAAATGCAGCTGTGCATGCCAATCACAGCCTTAAGCATATTATAGAGATAAATAGTGTTAAAAGATAAGAGGAACACAGAGGAACCAAGTGGCTTACTTTAAAACAGATCACACAAGTCTAAACATTGGGCTTTTAAACTGACATTCTGCATCTGTGCTTGGAGGATTATATAAAACAAACTGACTTTCTCACTCCCTGATGTACTGCAATGCCTATCAATTCCCACTCACTGCTTACATCCCATCAACCTGCCATGGGCTCTCTGGACTGAGACCCATCATGTGGCCCATTCCCAATCGCATATATAGCTCAACTACAGATGGCTACCAGAACATTAATGGCTGTACATGTTTTGTGCTTAAGTACAGTATCTTCTTGCCGCTGGAGCGTGGAACACCAAAACCCCTGAGATCAATTACTGCAGGGTATTTACAGCAGGGAGAAAAGATGGAGCAAGAGGGGTATATAGTGTGGACAAATTTGATATGCCTTCCAGTTAAGAACTGACTCTGTGAGAGAACCCTACTGAACCTAAAACAGTCCAGTATAAAAGATTCATTTAAGTAAGTAATTACTTTAAGTAATTAAGTTAGTAGTTATTAAGAAATGGTTCCAGTAACATCAGTCGGAAAAAGATCTGGAAATAGACATAGAATACAGGAATACAAATTAATGTTAAGAATTGTTATCCTAATCAAGTCTTAAACAGGCTTCTGGAATTACATAAATGCTGTCAGTATGGATTTTCAATATAAAATGTAATTGATACCAGTAGTGGGTTCAAGAGACAAAAAAAGCAGAAAAAAAGCATGAGAAAAAAAAAACTCTTATTGTTAGGTCACTACAGGTGAAAGCATGCAGCCTACAAAGAGGAGGAATAATCTAATATCAATGCAAATCAAGTCTTCCTCAACAGCTTGTATAGAGAACAGCACAAACACACAAACGGTCTCATTTGGATTAGCTGAAAACTACACAATAACCTACGACCATAACAATCTCTTCAAATCAAATTATACTTGATTTACCAACAAAAAAAAAAAAAACCACGACCAAGCCAGACAACACAACTATGCAAAACTAGCCTAAACACTACAGCAGATGCATAAAATAGATCACAGAAAGCATCAGAAAGCGTAACCTAGTCATCAAAGTGTTAAATGACTGAATCTGACTTCAATTACGCTTTTCAAATGTATTTATTTTCCTGGAGTGGCCTATATCAAAATGTTCTTTCATTCATGCCTAAACTTGCAAGTCATATCACAACAATGTAACAGCAATCCAAGAAAGCACTACTACTCTACTATAATATTGCTTTCTGAGAGTTGTTGCCGTTCAGTACCAGTGTTTTATGAATGAAGTTCAGACAGAACAGGAAGGCTCGCTCTGTGTTCGTCTATGCAAGCTTTCTCGCTCTCTCGTTTAGATGATATACAATTATATGCGACTTGTAATCTAAATATGCAAAGCGCATGAACTCACAAACGTGAAGATGCACAAATCCACATTTAACACCCTGTGTGCAAAGACATCCAAAGGCAGCATTTAAAAAAAAAACTGCTATGCCACTTAGACCAGCTTGACACACTAGTTTCAGTGTCACTACTGTGCTAAGAATAGCTCACCTCCCACATAATATCTGGTCAGTAAAGACTCCTTTCCATTGATGGATGGAGGAGAGAGTGGCTGTGTAACTGTGCGTAGCAACCTACGAGTTACCCTCTTAAATCTAATATCTATAAGCACGCGTATATACTAGCTGTCCCTGAAAATAGCAAGTTCAGGACTCGCCTAAAAGACTAGAGACAATGTCACAATGTCTACAGTAAACAACTGAAAACCCTGAAAATAAAATGTAAAAAATAAAAATCTAAACAACAACAGATCTACCTGTATTTGCACATTACAATCTACAACAACACATTAAAGCATTAATTACCAACTTCCAGGTTTTGCTAGGTGGCCAGACGCTTTCGAGTAAGAATTTATAACCAATCACCTTCATGATCACAGAGCAGGTTAAGCGGTCCCCATGTGACATAAACAGGAGTAAAACTGACTGACTCATGACAACCGTAGTATTGGAAATGAATAAGTATTGCAAAGTATTCACCATGACTGGAGATTTCAACAGGAGTAATCAAAGAGTGGAAAGGCACACCAGCTAACACCACGTCTATATTGGACTGTCCCTCTATCAATACCCGAGCCAAGGGCCAGTATTGAATTACTTGGTTGAATGTTACATAAAATTGTCCTACATGGCCGGAGCCTCTTATGAAAAAAAAACTTTTACCTTGAGTCTCATTCACCCTTCTGATGAAACATGAAAAAGCGATTGTATGGTCAGACGAGACCAAGTTTGAACGCTGGCTAAAACTCAAGCATTATGCCTGGCACGAATACCAAACACAACACATCACTTCAAATATACCATGCCAAATATGAAGCAAGTCAGTGCCAACATTATCCAGTGTTTGTCTTCAGTCAAATTATTGGGTTGAACTTGTAACCCTCTGCAACACAGCTGAAAATGAGCAAGTGGATCACTTTGCAGAAAGGCAACAAACAACGAGCACTGCAACATTTGAAAAATGAATTGGTGGTTAAATGTTCAGAAGCAACCAAGTCAGAGTCCTGACCTCAATAAACTCGTGCGCTTAACTGTCACCGAAATTTGACTGAAGTTCAATTCTGCAAGAATTAATGATACTCCCAGTTCTTTTGAAAATGTCAAACGTTAGTTACAACCAATGTATGCGAAAGACCATCTCTAAATGCACAACACTGGTAATCTTAAAGCAGATTGGCTACAACAGCATAAGCTCACATTGAGGCAATTTGCACAGGCTCACCAAAGCTGCACAACAGAAGATTGAAAAATGTTGCCTGCTCTGACAAGTTTCGACATCTGCTGCCTGATGACAGGGTCAGAAACCTTGTATCAATGGTTCAGGCTAGCTGTGGTATTTTCTTGCCATGCGTTTTGCCCTTAATACCAGCTGAAGAAATTGAGTATTTTTGCTGATTATGCCCATTCTTTTATGACCAGAGTGTAACCATATTTAAGATGCAGTGCCACAAAGCTCAGATCCATCTCAAACTGATATGACCATTTGATCATGACAATTCACTGTTCTCGCAGCCAGCAAATCTTAATTTGGGATATGGTATGGAGGTTTAAATCATGGATATGCAGAGAGAAACCTGTGGCAACTGCATGGTGCCATCATGAGTATTTTGGCAGTTCTATAGGCAAAAGGGGACCCAACCAAGTACTAATAAGGTATTCCTAATGAAGTGGCTAATGAGTCTATATACATATAAAATGCCAAAAATATTGGCATTGCCATACACAAAATAAGTCCCCGTTACCTGACACAAATCTCCAGAGAGCTCATTGCAAGCACTATACAAATAATAACTATGTTTAGGGTGTGAGGGAGGGCACTGAGGGGAATAGGGCAGGGGTCTTTCTGTGCTGATTGTGTGCTTCTCACACTACTGAGTTTTACTTAAAAAGCAGACGGCAGGGTAAAAATTAAGATGAATGGGACACGGGCCTGGTGTGAGAAGATAGCTAATTAGCCTGGTCTGAGTCAGGGTCTGTAAAAGCAGAGACATACACAAGCAGCAAAGCCTGGGGCTCAATTAGTCACAAATGCCATGGCGACAGCATGGGGACATGAGGACAGTACTCACCACTGCCACCTCACAGGACCAAAAAGAACCCTAAGGTATTGGTTTTCCTTGAATGTAATGTGTCCTTCATTTCATTTTGCCAGGGGAAGTGCGTGAGCAGTGTTTAAAAAAAAAAAAAAAAAAAAAGGCTAAAAAATCTGACTTGTAGATAACAGGACATACCGATTGTCCTTCTTAAACCACTAGCTTGCTATTAAAGTTCTTCCCGTCTTTTTTTGACCAGGCAAGTTCTAAAAACAAAGGTAGGGAATACGAAAGCAAAGTAGTGAGAAGTAGGGGAAATGATCATGCATGCTTGTTGTACTCCAATAATATAAATTGTGTATATAAAATTATATAATAATATAATTCACATAAAATGTGAAAATGTCTGTAGTTAAACTTATTATTAATCAGTGATGCAAAGTGGGTTGATTAACAAGGCTTCAGGCCAAATCTCTCTCTCCTACTCACACAGACTAAGCTAAATGGCGATCACACTGAAATTCTCACATCACTGAACACATTGCTCCTGGATAGGAGACCATAGTGACCTGGAAAGGTCAGGCGCTCGTAATGACCATGAACGTTTCCTGGTGTGGTTAATTAAGTCCATGTGTACAACTGTGTTCTATTTTTCAATGGTTCATAAGTAACAGCGCTCCTCGGTGTGGAGGTTGACTCCGTGTGTCACGTTATTTGGCCAGGAATGCCCATCTAACCTATAATCTAAATTAAAGTGTAAGAATCTAACAAGGATTACTTTTGACCAGTTACAGGAAATCTTCATATAGAAGGTGAGAATTAGCTGCAGATAAACTACCTGTGAACATCTATTCCTTGATCTTAGCTTGAATCTGCATGCAATCATATATATATATATATATATAACAAAATGTTTTCTCAATCAGGTCTCCTGATTTAATAAAGAGAATATTAGATTTGCAAAAATAGTTTATGCCTCATGTCTATCCCTACTTAAGATCTCTGATGGCATACTCATCAGCTCTCTCCACCTCCTCCACCAACTGCCTACTGAAAGCAATAACAACCTAATAAGATTACAGCTTAATTTCGAGAGTGCCTCAATAGCAATTAGAGCGCAACCCTGACAAGGCTGCCATTGTTGTTTATCTTGTGCTGATGATGCATAATATTCCTGCACCTACCATACACAATACCGGGAAAATTAATTTAGGTTCATTAGTACTGTCTTCATTGGCAGATGGATAATAGGAAGATATTCCACAAATTATTTTGTGAGACAGCAGAGCTGGTTAGTTTTGGAACACACAGTAATGGGAGGCTAAAGCTGTGTTTTCGCCACAGGTGATAAATATAGGTCATTACTCCTGATAACATGGCGCCCAAAAGGCCAAGCCAAGCTATTCCTCACACTGCCACCAAATACACACACACACACACACACACACACACACACACACACACACACACACACACACACACACACACACACACACACAAAATCAAATCTTACCCAGAACGTTCCTTGTAAAGTGTCAGTGACAGGTAGACAATCACCATGTACAATAGTGGCCAAAAGAATGGCACAAATTATAGGTTTCACAATGTATGTTGCATCGGTTTGTGTGGTGGCAATTTGTATTAACTCTAGAATGTGAAGTTATTAGATGATAAATTAATCATTAATGAAATTATAATTAATAATCCCTGCAATGAATATGATCACAAAAATTACTGCATTCCAGCCACAGCAATTGAGCCTGCTAAATGGCCTACTAGCCATTTCAGTGGCGATCTCGTTAGCTTAGGAGAAAAGGTTAACGAGGACAAGACAGTTTTTACTATGTCATGCTGATTAGAAGAGCAGACTAATTGCTTTAAAAGGGTGGTCCGAAGATATCACCATTTATGAAATCATCGAGAACTTCAAGGAGACTTGTTCAATTACAGTGAAGGAGGCTTCAGGGATCCCAAGAAAGTCATGCAAGCGTCAGGACCGTCTCCTAACCAGAATACAGGTTAGGTCGGCACCAGTGCAGAGCTTGCTCAGCAGTGGTAGAGGGTAGGTGTGCGTGCATCTGAAGACACAGTGAGACAGGCTTTTGGAGGCTGGAAAGGAGCCAAATAAGCCACTTCTTTCCAAGAAAACATCAAGGAAAGACTGACATCTGACATTCTGCAGGAAGAGACTGAACTGCAGAAAACTGGGGTAAAGCTATTTTCTCTGATAGACGTCCACTTCAGATTATTGCCCAGGGGAAAAAAAAAATGAACGCTACCATCCAGCATACTGAGGTTAATTGCAAAAGTCTTAAAGAAGTGCCAACCCTGTAAATAATACATTTTTGCTTAAACTGAAAAAACTTATCAATAAAAAAACAGCATACAGAATGCTTATTATTCTACTTCATTATACCATATAAACATCTGACAAAAGGCTCTATAAAAAAATAAAATAAAATGTGCCATTCTCAAAACTTTTGGTCATGACAGTATGCACCGTAAGGCCACTCTAAAGCACATTACCAATCAGTTGTCATCACAGATGATGCATGCACCTTAGGAACAGTTCCTGCTATGTAAGGCAGAAACTCCTCCGCAAAAGAGACAATCAGAGCCATACAGACTAGGGAGTCTATGACAGGACACATGATTAGCTGGAAACAAACAAAAAGCACTTGAGGCAAAGCAAGCAGAAGACTAATGTGATGCAGGCAGAACGTTTTCGCTGTTAAACAGTGATACATAACCAGACATGCAGTCAATATATGTATATAAGGGAGAGCATGCTTCGTAAAGAGCTGGAGCAGCGACGAGATCTTTAATATAATGTGAAATGTGCACATTCATGAAGACAAATTCTGCTACGTCTAACTGTACGCCCATGCATCACAACCACGAGTCATGCAACTAAGCTTGGCATACATTAAAGCAGCTGCTCGATCAATCTCAATTTCCCCATAGACCTCACGGTCTCAAGGAACGAGGCACAAAATCATAATTTGCATATTGTGCAAAGAAACAGGAAAAGAGCAGCGACACAGTGTTAATAGAGGAGGGCAGAGGTTAGGTTGCAGCATTAACAAGAAAAAAGTGGAGCCAGACGAGAGAAATGTTTTCATTGGTTTGCTTTTTTACCATGGTTGCAGTCTTTTAGGACTGGCCTTTGGTTGATTGTTTGAGTTGGTTCTTCTGTGAAACATTGAGAAACACTGTATGAGTCCGAGAATGCCGCATATACCCTGCTAATATCGTAATTTCTGTGAGCAGCATTTGCAGAGATTCTATATTTCATTGCGAAAAGATGCTGTAAAAAGACGTAGTGTGAAGCCAAGACATACACTTGTTCTGTTCTTTATCATTAGGAAATGTAGGCTTTACCCAAAGAGAGACGACTGAAGTACAAATATTCAAATCACTGTAGGGAGCTGAAAAGGTTATTGTGGTGTCTGAATTGATGTTCGCAGTTTAAATGTTTATGTCCATGCATTACATTATATTGTGTTAAATAAAAAAAAAATTGGAACAGTATGGAAAATGTCAATATAAAAAAAAAAAAAAAAAAAAAGTGTTTCAAATGTACTTTGGTTGTCATTGGCATTGGAGAAGGTATGACCTCAAGATTGCATGTTTTTTCTTAATTTCATTTGTTAATTAAAAAAATCAGGCCTTTAGCACAAGAAGATGGGAAGGTAAAGCATTTAACACTTAGCATGTAACGTTACCATTTCTTGTCACGACATTGAAAAGATGTTTTGGAACGGAGGACACCAGGAAAGTGTTTTAGGTGTTACTTTGCCCCATTCTTTCTGCATATGTGTTCAGCAGTTCACCTGATCTACATTGTCACATTTTTTGTTGGTTTGTGGACTTGTTGCTGATAGTGGTCTGGATGGTTATTTTTTGCAGTCCCATTCTTCCAAAAAGAAGACCAATACTAATTTGTTTTACAATAACAGGCTTCCACTGTGTGATGGTCCATCCTAAAAGTCTCTGAGCCCAGAGAAGTCAGTGCCGCTTTTGGGCGCGATTAACATGAGGCATCACTGCAAAGCTTAAGTGGAATTGTAAATGTGACTCCGTATTGTAGTTGAAGATAAGGATTTTCAAGAGTAATCCCTTGCCTTTGTGGTCCTATTAGCTAGTGATGAATGAAAGTTCTGCATGCAGTACCGTCTGAGGGACCAGAGATCATGGATCTTCAGTTTAGGCCTGCACACTTGGCCATTATGCACTGAAATTGTTTCAGATTTCTTAAATCATTTAGTGATATTATGCATTGTAGAGGATTAAATATGCAAACATTTTCCAATCAACAATTTCCGCATGCACTTGTTGAGATGTAGGAGATCATCTCCTGCAGCTTTGCTTCTCTTTCATGGATGCTGCAAAATCAGGATCATAATCACCTGTAGACAGTTTGACAAAGCATTTTATATATATATATTGTTTTTTTTTTACTAGCTCTACATTACTAGCTCTAAATTGGATTTTTTTGAAGGCCTGAAATGAAGGAACGAATGCTTATTAACAAATTAAATAAATTTGACCACACAAAACATGAAATGTTTCACTCTGTCTGCAGTTAAATAAAACTGAAAAGAAATGCAAGACAACGCATGTATTTTTATTTTGCATTTTTTATAGTGTCCCAACATTATCTGATTTGGGCCTGCACATCACAATGATTAAACCTCCAGTCTTCTATTACTTAAAGTAAGTCAATTTTACACTTAATATACATCTACTAAATAATCTGGAGCTTTCCAATGTGAACGGCCACAATTTTAATGAATCTTCACCGGCAGGGTAAAGATCCCGGTCCTTCCTCCTTTCCCTCACACACATCCATTCGTGTCTGCATGGGAACAAGTCTGAAGGTAACCCTCGTGCCCAAATCCCTGCTGTGTTGTGCTAGCATATTAGGCTGCTGTGCATTGACAGCACCCACATTTAGGTTTTGACAATCGTACTTCTTAAAGCTTATGTTATTACGTAAGGCTTTTTTGAGCTTTCTGGGAAGGAGACAGACATTGGTCAGACTCTGGGCTGCATTTTATCCGATTTTTTTTTTTTTAGAAGACATTGCTGGATGTTCAACACAACGCGCATAACCGCTAACATTCAAGGTGCAGGTGAGTGCACATCTGTGTGGGTTTGTGTCTCCCCGAATGGCAGCATCATAAGGATAGGTCATATTTACTCAGACCGGTGCGAGAGCGATCAGAGCAGGAACCGCTAGAAGCACTCACTCCTGTAACCAGCTGTGACATCAGCCAGCCAGCATGAGCTTCAGAGCCAGACAGCGGATATGATAAAGTATACGCTGCGCTCTTCCCAGCATTCTGCACTCTTACCTTTCTGGGGGAAAGAAGAGCTCAGAGGACCTCAAAATAAAGTGCAGCATAAGAACCGTGTCAGGAAGTAAGGGTGAATCCGGACAGACAGACAGACAGCGGATTCTTTATAAAGGGATTTCCGAAGAAGGCCTGAAGACCTAAAGGACGCACATCTGGTACAGCGGGTGCGCTGAAAGGAAGGGGAGGTGAAGTGATCAAAATAAATAATAAAAACACAGACTAACCTCGTGGCCTAGGTGCTCTCTTCCTCCGGTCTCTAAACGCAGCTCCAGACTGTAATGCCTCCAGCAGACTGTCCATCACTCCAGTCTCATCTTTTTCTGTAGCAGAAAGGAAGGAAGCAAACAAAGAGAACAACTATGAGATGCTAGTGGGGTATTTCATTTCCCTTCCTACTTTCCCTGCCTTGAGTGAGAGTAACCATAGCAAAGCGCACAGATTTAGGCAGCCAGACCCTTGGCAGTACATCAGTATGGAAACACTGGTGATTTGTGAAGCAGACAAGCCCTTAACAGGCTCATGCATCATCTGCAAGTCTCTCACTCTAAACAAATCCACTGCATTTGAGGCTTTGCTGGTTCACTCATAAAAAAAACGGTTTGTGGACATCGTTAAACTAAAGCCATTGTCATTTCAGCAGCTGTGGCCTCCAGTAAGGAGAGCACGACTGTGGACACTACAGTCCTTGAGGCAGAATAGAACCACACCGAGCTTAAGCCTGGAACTAAATCACCACTGACTGCAGAACATCCCTCTTTTTCCACACCCTGGCGCAGAACACAAGAGGCAACACTTACTGATGATGGGAACAGAGAAAGAGGCAAAGAAATAAAGCTGACAGAAAAAAGTGCTTCACAAGGTTTTCATAAGGCGATTTTCTCTAAAACGGGGCAAGGTTGTAGGGAGTTTAACTGGTAAGCACTCTCACTCAAGACAGCGGAAACACAAACCAATCATTTCTTACAGTAAGACTGCACTTAACAAGACAGAATAACAAACAAAGGTTGGCTGAGAGCTTGATGAATTGCTAACAGATACAATCATGGACTGCAATCCAGCTTTAAAAAGATGGACAAGAACAGGCTTATGCAAGTGTGGGCACGTATGGCTAATTACAGGTATCGTCTGCGTTACGTATCATCTGTGAAACAGGACGGTGACAAATATGAATATCAACCAGACATGATCATAGTCACATGGTATTTATATGATAATTTAAGGAATATTAAGGGTGTTTTCATAAAAAAAAAAAAAAAAAACTGCATGCAAACTATGTAAATGTATCAGAGATGATGAAAATATGAGTGGAATGCTACCATCTAAACATCATCCCTAATGCCAGAGCATTTTACATTGATGGAAAGAATTATATAAAAGTACGGTACAGCAGAAAGGATGGTATGATCAACCACATTTTCATATGATGGAAGCCAAAAATGTGCTGAATTCAATTGGTTATAAGCGCCACAGCATGGTTTAGAACGCAGCACACCTAGAGACACTGAAGCAGAAAAATATTAGTGTTAAAATGTTAAATAATACCAGAAATACGAATGAGCTTCGATTTTTCAAACTCTTATTGAGGTTCAAGTTCTAAATATTTTATAGGTTGGGGACCTCTTCTCAAATAACACCGCTATTTAATTACTTTGCAAACCCCTATTACGCTATATTAAATCACAAGCTGAAAATAAAACCTGATTAACTATAAGACCAATAAGCGAAAGACCTCGCTGTGAGACAGCACATGATATTTTACTGTTTACCTTTAGTCACTCACAGGTGCAGCAGGAAACGTTTACAAGAAATTAATCTGTGCGGAAAACACAATGCAACATGGAAGGTAGGAAGAAAGAGACAGAAAAAGAAACCAAGGATGAAAAGACAGAAAGCAAACATAAAGGTAATGAAGATGGCAGAACATGCTTTTCCCTTAACAAATAATATACAGCTAAATACAAATGAATATTTGTTATCCAAACCATTTGCAGGCACGATGCATATTCAATTAAAGGTACTGAACTGAATTACTACAAACATTACGACTCGCCTTCCTGAGTGCTTTGGCATCTTTAAATGCTAGTGAGTTCAGACCATAGTTACAGTAGTCATAAACAAATGTATATTTTATGTTACATACAAAATCTCACAGCTTTTACATAAAGTCAATTGTGTTATTTCCCTGTTAAACAAAAGCGTCTACCAAAAAACATTTATAGGGACTGTAATAAGTTTGGTCATATCAACCTACACAACAAGGAGGGCTGAATGACAATTATAAATTCAAATGTTTCAAATGCCACGTCTTCCCATAACAGAGAGAGACAAGCTGGCTTACAAAACATTTTATCACTTGCGCTGAAAAGTGCTTATATGCCAGTGAGACAGCACTGTATTCACACGCCCAGTTCATATAAACAGTGACAAACACAAAATAGACCAGAGTAGGCAGGTAAATAAGACAGTGTTGTGTTTTCCAACACATGGGTAAAACACAGCTGGGTAAAACGTTCACTAGTTGCATGGAAATGGTTTGGATTTTATACAACAGGCAACGTGCAAACAACCTATTTTCTACAACAGGTAAAAACAATTTAGCATGTCAGATGAAAACACAACAAGCCTGTTCATCTGCCTTCTATACAGTATTCAAATAGAACAGAAACAGCACAAGGGTGCCAGTGCAACGGAAAAACATTCCATACCAGAGAAGTTAGCGCTGGAAAGACATGACTGGTGCCGTGACTTTTTTTTTTTTTTTTTTTTTTTTTAATGGGATACAATGCCCATTAAAATGGAAAGAAAAAACAATGAACAATATGTCTCCTAAGATTTGATGGGTTGTTGGTAAAGGTAGTTTTCTAGCCAACCCAGAAAAAAATAATCATCTGGCATCCTTGAAACTCCAGCTTCCAAATGCAGTTCCCACTTGACATTTCTGCAGTGGAAAGCAAAAACTAAAAAAAAAAAAAAAAAAAAAATTAATAATAATAATAAAACTAAAAAAAAATTTCTCTCTGTGCTACCATAGCCAGAGGGGAAAGGAGAAGGCCACATGGCAGCTGTGAAGTCTAATAAGATTTATAGCTGATCACAGGAAAAATGTTTACTATAATATAAAAGTCCATGGTCTGCACTCTGGGCAAATTATTCTGCAAATTATAAAATGTGTATCTTGTGCATCATTTGCAGTCTAATCACGAACAGTTATTGATTTATTAGTGCGCTCTAGCATATATTACATTTACTTATAAAGCAAAAATATTTTGTACACTTCTAGTGCAAACTTTATCTGATTAACTAGCATAATTTTTCCAGTCTATCTCTATCAAGAACTCCAGTCTCCTATTATTATTTTACTTTTTGTTTGAACCTCCATTTCTATTTCCATAAGTGTTAATGAGATGAATGTGTATATTTTCATGTGCAGATTGAATAATTGATGCCTTATTCCAGAAAGGCCTCTGTGCATAAGGGGTTCTCAAATGATATGTATGTAAAATGTAGTTGGCTGGTGATTTTTAAAGAGAGGAAGCGCATACAGTGGGTACGGAAATTATTCAGACCCCTTTAAATTCATCACTCTTTGTTTCATTGCAGCCATTTGCTAAAATAAAGAAGTTCATTTTATTTCTTCTTAACGTACACTCAGCATCCCATCTTGACATAAAAAGCAGAGAGAAAGAAGAGAAATTTATTAAAAAAGAAAAACTGAAGTATCACATTGTTATAAGTATTCAGACCCTTTGCGGAGTATTTAGTAGAAGCTCCCATTTGAGCTAGTACAGCCATGAGTCTTCGTGGGAACCATGCAATAAGTTTTTCACACCATGATTTGGGGATTCTCTGCCATTCTTCCTTGCAGATCCTCTCCAGTTTTGTCATGTTGGATGGTGAACATAGGTGCACTGGCCATTTTCAGGTCTCTCCAGAGATGCTCAATTTGTGTTTAGGTCAGGGCTCTGACTGGGCCAGTCAAGAATGTTTACAGAGTTTTTCCGAAACCGCTTCTTTGTTATTTTAGCTGTGTGCTTAGGGTCATTCTCTTGTTGGAAGGTGAACCTTGGGCCCAGTCTGAGGTTCTGAGTGCACTCCGAGGATTTCTTCCAGGATAGGTCTGTACTTGGCCGCATTCATCTTTCCTTCAATTGCAACCAGTCGTTCTGTCCCTGCAGCTAAAAAACACCCTCATAGCATGATGCTGCCACCACCATGTTTCACTGTTGGGATTGTATAGAGCATGTGATGAGCAGTGCCTGGTTTTATCCACACATATCGCTTAGAATTAATGCCAAAAAGTTCAATCTTCATCTCATCAGTCCAGGGAATCTTATTACTCATAGGATGAGGAATGTGTTTTTGGCAAACTCTATGCAGGCTTTCATATGTTTTGCACTGAGGAGAGGTTTCCATCTGGCCACTCTGCCATGAAGATACAACTAGTGGACGACTGCAGTGATAATTGACTTTGTGGAACTTTCTCCAATCTCCCTACTGCATCTCTGGAGCTCAGCCACAGTGATCTTTGGGTTCTTCTTTACCGCTCTCACCAAGGCTCTTCCCATGATTGCTCAGTTTGCCTGGATGGCCAGGTCTGAGACGAGTTCTGATCGTCCCACCAAACTTCTTCCGTATAAGGATTTTGGAGGCCACTGTGCTCTTAGAAACCTTGAGTGCTACAGAAAGAGCTCATTGGGCAGTTGCATGAGCCTCCTGATTCTCATTTGCATTGACATGCACTGTAAGCTGTGAGGTCTTATATAGACAGGTGTGTGCCTTTCCTAATCAAGTCCAATCAGATCAGTTAAACACAGCTGGTCTTCAATAAATGATAAATGATAAGAAGAAATGGACAGCTAAATAAGTTAAATGTGAGTTAAATATGAGTGTCTCAGCAAAGGGTCTGAATACTTATGGCCCTGTGTTATCATGGGTTATCAATTTTTCTTTTGTTATAAATTAAAAAATAAAAAATCTACATCTGTTTTAACTGTCAAGATGGGATGCTGAGAGTACATTAACGAGAAATAAAATGAACTTGTTTTATTTTACCAAATGGCTGCAATGAAACAAAGAGTGAAAATAATTAAATGAGCCTGAATACTTTCCATGTCCATTTATTCTGGCAAGCCATAGCACAATATATCCCCCTCCAGTTGGTCTTCCGTTGTGTTACCTAAAGCAAAGCCATTTTACAAAATAATTTGCTTCTTTATCTTTCTAAATTGCAGTGGTACCTCGAGTATCTACCAATTAATTTCGTGGATAAAGAGCCAATGTTTGGTTTAAGCAAAGTCCTTAACTTTCACCTGCTCAGTTCAAATCTAATTGTTTGGGATAGAGACATTG
>JAYJMA010136865.1:0-15513 GCA_036873895.1 Parotocinclus cabessadecuia | reverse complement strand
TGTCTGTGTGTGTGTGTGTTGGTGGTGGTTGGGCTAAACATGGGCAGCTCCTTTGTCAGTAAACATTTAACTTTTGAATATGTACATTTAATTACACACACACACACACATATATATATATATATATATATATAGTGAGTGTGTGTGTGTGTGCGTGTGTGTGTGTGTGTGTGTGTGTGTAAATACAAGTTTAGTTCTTCAGACTATTCTTTGAATCCTAGGTGGCGCTGTGTGTGAAAGTCCCAGTAGATCGGTAGTTCCTGAAATACTCAGACTAACAATCATATCACGTTCAAAGTCACATGACCTTTCTTCCCCATTCTGCTGCTCGTTTTGATTCAGCAGCTCATCCTGTTCAGGTCCACAGTCTTAAATGCGTTGAGCTTCTGCTGTTTGATTGGTTGATGAGATATTTGCGGTAGTGTATATTTACAGAAAGCTTTGGATGGTAAGTTGTGCGTATTTTATTTTGCAGTATGCATGACTGTAGTGTGTGTGAGGCGCATAAGGATGGTCAAGGCCAGAGGAATGATGGTTAATGATGAGGGGTGTAAATGTGCCCAGTAAGGGCCAAAAAGATAACTGCATACACACACACACACACGGAACAGCGAAGGAATTAGACCAGCAATAAGGAGCAGATGGTTGGAGAGCTTTCTGCTCCTGTGGGACTTAACTACTTAGAGAGACATTCACATGGAATTAAACCGACCTCGTCCGGTGCTGCCTCAGTTTGTGTCCAGTTTGTTAAGCTCAACTCTACGGAATTATTAGTTACACTTATCGAATTAGTGATCATTTAATGGCCTCATTATATTATGTGAGGCAGGACAATCTCAGAAATGGTTGTTGCCCCGGTATTAACTTTGTCGTTTTAGGTTACTGTAATGTAAATATAAAGGATATGTTCACAAGAAAACTGTGCAAATGATACGATACGGAAATGCGTCAAAGATACCGCTGAAAACAGGATGACTGAAATGACTGATGATTGATCCTTTTATCTGAAGGCAGCCATAATGGCTAATGCCAGTATTAGGAACAAAACAGAGGATTAGCCAGATGAACCGATTTACTGTATATAGTCATTGGTTATTGAGAATATACAGGTGTACTACTTACAATAGGATAGCTACATACACTTGACCACTATTTACAGCTTGGCTTAAACAAAGAGAATAGATAGTTCTGGCTCAGTTATGACAATAGTAAGTGTTTTGATAGCCAAATTCTCTTAGCTCATGTTGCCAATCGCAATAAAGTTCTTCCTGGCATTCAAACTCTGAGAAACAGGTAAAGGGCCACTTTGAATCTACCATGGGTAATGTCGACCAAATGTCTAGAGGGAAAAAGGTAAATGTGGCCTAAAACTGTGCCATCACTCATTTGCTACCAGTCTCTAAAGACATCAACCAAGTTACAACACTCTGTAGTCAATACGTGAGCAAGCAAGCACATGACCGGTAATGTAGGTAGAGTAATAACGTGTGCGCGTGCACACACCCACCCACACACACACACACACACACGTCTTACTATAATTGTAAAGACCTTCCATTGATGTAATTGCAAAAAGAAGCAGGTAAAGAAGTAAGGACTGGAAAAACACTCCTCATTAGTCAAGATTCCAGGTTTTCCCATTGTTGTAGGGACATTTAGTCTTTACAAGTATTGCAAGACAAAGTATACACACATACACACAAACTGAATCAGGGTTGCCAGATCTCTTGAAGGAAACAAACAACCAGATTATGGGGAGGGGCAAAGAGGCAAATTGGGAGAAAAAAAGGCAACAACTTGATCAGTGACACTTACAAAAGAAAAACCTGAAACTGCTAAGAATAAGTGGATATGGCAACCGTGATGTGAACGAAAGACATGTGGAAGTGTTGACTGGCTGTTTATGGCCACCGAGTCTGTGGTTAAAAGACAGATTTTTAGTTCCTGTTGTAATTTATTGTGATAGTTAAAACCTACATTAATCAGACGATCATTGAAACATTACTTAAAAAAGAGCGAGATAGTCAAAAAGACAGCACTAAATCCCTCTAGGTTATGCGGCATTCACAGGGGAAGTGAATCAAATCAACATCCCATCTGACAGTACAAGCGAGGCCTTTGTGATGTTTCCTCAAAAAAAAAAAAACATTAAAAGCATAATAAACGTTAGCTTTAAGCTTTTTAAACACAGTTTATCAGAATTATATAGTTAATACAAACACAAGATTCCTCAAAAATCACCCAAATCTGGACATCTAATTAAAGAACAGCTTTTGTACGAGACGGGTAACACTCAATTTCGAAAGTTTGTTTTTTAAATAAAAAATACCGTTCCTTAAAGGGTTAATAAACTTCAGATACCGCGGTCACATTGTTACAGAAGTGTAACTCTGTCCAGTTTTCAGAGTAAATCCGATTAAGACGGTGGACGAAGACGCTCCGTGAAAGCCGTATACGGTAAAAGCTGGAAAGTGGTCACATTTTAACTTATTCACAGCGACTCCATCAGCATGAAGTCTAATCCCAGAATGCACTGGTGTCACAGTGAACCCTGACTGTCGATATTCGGCTCCTCTCTGATGTGGCTCCAATAAAACCAGCAGCGTAGAAAAGGATTTGCATTCCAATTACCATATATGTGCGTATGTGTGTATGTGTGTGTGTGTGTGTGTGTGTGTGTGTGTGTGCACTGGGGGGAAATGTGTCACTTTGAAAGTCATCCAGTGTGAGACACAAACGACTCGGGGCGAAAAAAGACAGGAACGAGGGGGCAGGCCGGGGTGGCGTGTGTTCTGCAGGGTGCATCCTGCTCCCCTGTTACTTCTCTTTTCTTTTTTTTCTTCCTTTTTTCAGGAATGACTGATGAGTTTCTTCACCAAATCCTACGAATTCACCAGAGAAGCTTCCCCAGGCCTCAGAAATGGCACTTTTTCATCACGCTGCCTTCAGGAAGCTGATCAAAGACAGTCTGGGTTCAGGAAATGTGCTGTGTTGTGCAAATACGTACATTCTCATGCAAAAATTCAACCACCCCTGGTCAAATGACATGTTTTATTAATTGCAGAAGCAGAAGTCCAAAAAAGTTTGTAATGCAAAAAAGCAAGTAAACATCGAGTTCTGTTTCCCCCCAACAAAATATTTTTTAGCTTAAGACTGCAAAAAAGTACCTGTAAAAATGAAAATGTAATTAACATTGAAAAAACCTTATATATATATACCGCAACGTTAAAAAAATTATATATATATGTGTGTGTGTGTGTGTGTGTGTAAATCTGGATGTTGATATGTGTAAAGTCAACAGATATCGCAATGTTTAAAATAGTTCAAACACTGATAGAAATGCATTTATTTATACTCTATAGAGTTAATATTCTATATATAAAAATATTTTCCAATTATATAGAAAAAATGCAAGCAAACCAGTCACGTTTTAAATAACAAAAAGTGTAAAAAGACATTTAAAACACTGCTGTCACTTCCTTCCAGCAATAACTATCATAGCAAATACTTTTGAAAAATAAATGTGAGTTGAATAAATAAAGATAACTGTAGCAAATTCAGCTGCCTAAAATTGTAATTGTAAAATTGAAAATACTTTCCTTAAATAAAATAAACAATCATAGCAAACACAAATTCTAGTAAAAAACAAACCAAAAAAAGTCACATGTAAGACAATGTGCTGACTTGCTCATATTTTCCTTAAGAGGGATAAAGTTGAATAATCATCACGCATCCAAACCAAAAAAAGGGTAACTAAAAAGTAAGTACATAAATAACTATTCCATTCTCTCGAAAATAAAGTGAACACATCTGGCCCTACACACGTCTGCTCAGCCATTTAAGCTAAGTGTTAATCATTTACAAATCATATTTCTGTGCTCTTTACTTTTAAGGTCGCTCTGTGTCGAGGTTTAAGAGGAAAACAAAGAATCAAAAGCGTCGCTTTAGCGTCAATGTGCAAATGAAGTCGCGCGCTTTTGTCTGAGCAATCTGGATAAGAGCTTCTCGCAGTTTATCGAGAGCCTCCACCTTTTACGCATGCAAAACATGGCATGGAATCAAAAACACTCGGGGTTTAATGAACGCCACGAGAGCCAGAAAAAGATGAAAGAACATGGCGACCGGCCAGAGGAACCTGAATAGCCCACTGAGGGGTAAACAGGATCTCTGAACGCTCCTGAGTGCTGCCGTGGCATTGTTTAAGGGATTGGGGGGAACTATGGAATTAATACGAGGTTCTGGTCACAGGTGTTTCCACTACATGATGAGTCAAAGTGACTCAGTGTGCATAGGAAACTTTATAGAATAAATAAAAACAACAAAACCCTGCATCAATCAAATCTGCTTACAGTGAACTTCTCATGAATGTTTACAAAAATCCTGAAAGTGCTCATATCCTCAATTAGGATATGATATATTCACTTAAGTACAAGTCTGTGTCACGTGACCACAAGATCTGAACCAGGGAAGCTCTGGACTGCAGACTAGCACTCTAGCTACGGCTAACCATCTGATTTATGTTTGGTTCCAACAGCAGGAGGTTCAGAAGAAGCTAAAAGGTAAGCATTGTCTAACAGCTGTACGATCAAGACAAGATCGTATTCACGACTAATAAAGTATCATTTATAAAACAGCATAAACAGCCACACATCCACAAGCAGAGGCGGGAGTTTAAAAGCAGAAGCATATCGTTTGTGTTGTCGTTGCCAGTCGTCCACTTATTTTAAGAAACTTTGGGCTTATTTCTCTATTAAATATTACAATATTGGTAGTTCTTAGTTGCAGTTTTTCTGGCTTGATTATAGAACGCAATTACTTTCCATTCCTTCCTCTCTCTCTCTCTCTCTCTCTCTCTCTCTCTCTCTTTCCCCATATTCTTGCGAAATGGTTTGGTTCAACCTTTAAAGTTACAAGGAAAATATGCTTTCATATTATTTTATATTCATTTACTTCTATACTATTTATCTCACATTGTAGTAGGCTGCCTGTTTTTGGGTTTTTTCTTTTATGGCATCTGGCAACCCTGATTTTGTGCGTGTGTACCTTGTTTTGCTATACTTATAAGGACCAGACGTCCCTACAATGATAGGAAAACCTGGAATTTTGAATAGTTTCGAAGAATGTATAGCACCCCGAGTCTATGTGCGTTCTGTCTAGTTACTCTATTTCCCCCCAAATTCTAAAAAGGACTAGGGCTGCGATGCTTTGGTGTCCTCTCTAGGGGTCTAGGGTCGGTTGCCATCTTGATCCCTTTTCAGGCTCTGCCTCCCTCATGACCCTGAGTTAGATTAAGCAGGTATGAAAATGAAAGGAATGAGTGAACATCGGGGGGAAAAAAATCTGGAATATTTAAATAGTTTTCCGCTTTATTGGTCTCAGACATCCCTGTGGACCGTGGAGTGCGATAAGAAGAACTGTTTTTAGTCCTCACACAGCCTCGACGTCCATCACGTTCCCTCTTCATCTCTGTCTCCTCTGGGCTTTACCAGCACAAACACTCATTCAGTTCTCAGTGTTTATATTGGCACCTCCAGCTCATCGACTCACTGCTCATCTCAAACCAGCTGAATGATCTCCCTCTGTGTGTGTGTGTGTGTGTGTGTGTGTGAGTGAATGTCTTTGTAGCATGTGCAAGGCTTTTGGCCAGTATGAGCTCTGCAAGCACATGGGCACGTACCCCTGGGATTCCCAATGAGCATGGATACCCTCCAGGTTGTCATGGAGATTTGGGAAATGCCACCAGACCATTTTAATCACTCAGAGGGGCAAATTAATCCAAACTGTTCCTCCTACTTTATCAGCACCAATCACAGGGATAATACATAATAACAATGGACAATAAAGTTGATCAAAAGTTTCCCATCCTGGAAAACAAAAAACGGATGAGATTATGAGAGAAGGCAAAATCATTTCAGTAAATAAATAGAGATCCTACAGTGTCTCTGTGTACAGGACTAAATAATGTCTAAAATGACTAAATGTGATTCAATATTTATCTATTACTACTATTATTATTAATTATTATACTTTAAAATATATACATGTTGCTTTTGTTTATTTAAACTATTCTCATAAACATATTCATTAGATAACTTAGTCTTGTTTTTACATTTATCATCTAAGCCGGCCAAGCCTCATCTAGGCTCCACCACCCTGGAATCAAGTTATCCTAAGGTTCTCAGGGTTTGTCATCATTTTCCCATCCGACGAAGACCAGATAAGCTTTCTTAAACAGCCTTAAGCGTATCCTCGCCATATAGGACGGCACATAGTAAATGACAAAGATTTATTATGTATCTGTATGTATTAAATCTTCCTGAAGAGTAAATCATTTTGTTAAGTGCACTAACTACGCTGTTTCCGGTAGAACATGAATCCAAACAGCAACTGTAAATGTGATCATCTTTTATAGTCTGTCTGCCATCATCTAACCTGATTAAGACTAGCCAAAGCAGTTTGATTTGGGGGAAATATACTAGCCTTTCTGTAAGGTCTGTGGCATAGTGGTAGAGGTTCATAAGTAGTGATGCATATTCTGGCTCTTTCGGATCCCAAACGGTTTAAACTTTATCCTTTTAGTATCCAGCCTTCTTTAGTGATGCTTTTACCCATAAACAGTATGTGTATAATAATAATATACTTATACAGAATCATTTAACTTATTCACCGTCAGTATAGGCCTACTAAACCTTATGGTTTCCAAAATATAATACGTTTACATTGTTAGTTATAAAAGGATTTAATGTGAAAGCCAGTAAAGCGTGTATTCTACGTTTTAACAGAAAGTGCACCTGGTATGAAAAAGGATCGGAGTAACTGAGTAAAATAACATACAATCAAATAAAAATGGCAGAGGACCCTTGGACCCCCTACGTGCGTCTTGGCTAAGCCCCCAATCTTCTAAAACCATAGAAAGAACAGATCAGATGGAATAAATTGGAAAGGAAATGATATCAGGATGTGATATTCGCCTTGTTAAGCCTTCAGTTCTGACCTCAGATCAGGTTTGATGAGTATTTGTGAATGGCCGTTGTATCTGTTTGCTCGTGGTGATGGTGGCTCAGCGATATCCGTGTCCCTGGTGATGTTCTAAACATCAGCCGCTGCTCACGCCCGCACCTTCCCTTAAACGAGCCTGTAATTACTGACTCTCTCTATAATTAAGCTTCATAAATGAACAAACATAATTACAGAGAATAAGTGGAAGCGACCAGGTGAAGGTATTCAGCCGTTTGATGCTGAACAGTAGGTGTATGCTAATGTGTTATCTGAACTAAAGAGAATAAAGTTAATTAGATATGACCCAGATATGCTCTTATTATTGGAGCTGTGTGTGTGTGTGTGTGTGTGTGTGTGTGTGTGTGTGTGTGTGTGTGTGTGTGTGTGTGTGTGTGTGTGTGTGTGTCTTTTTCATGAACGTCAAGCGACTCGCACTGTCAGTAGCTGTACTGTAGCATATAATGTGAGGTGTACTGTGGGATATGGGGTAGTGTACGGCCTAAAATAAAGCTCCTTACATTTCATTTGGATTTTTTCCAATGCAGACAAAAGAAACCTAAGATATTAGATTTTTTTTTTTCCTTTGGTCAATTTCATTTTATTTCTTAAAAAATATTCTGAATTTCAGGGCTGCATCACATTCCAAAAGCATGTACAACTTTGCCAAGTTGCTGTTCCATCTCACCACATTCAAAAGTCGTGTAAACTAAGTGAATTAGCATTTCAGGTTTTATTCTTTAAGGTTGTGGAACAGTACAGGGTCATCCACTCATTTCTCCAAATCCTCCACACATGGTCAGTCCAGTACTCGTACTCTTTTCTTCCACAGATATATCTTTGTAATGTGTGCAGCATGTGGCGTAGTCTGTGTTTTGGCTTGTAGATAAATGCATGGATGCATCTAGAAAAGATTATGTGGCTCTAAAATCTTCAATGTTGCTCTAGAAATGCATAAACGTGTACGGTTTACAACCACAAATCAGAAAACTTTGGAATAGACAACCCTGGTAAAGATGTCGTCTTCTAGGCAGTTTAGGTTACTCTAAAATATCAGTGAAGTGTGAATGACCTATTCCAAGGGTCCAGACCCGACCCCATACCATAACAGAGCCTGGGTTTTAGGACTTTTTTTCTTTTTTAACAGTCTGGATGATCCTTGTTTTCAGAAAAAAAGAGGCCTAGATTCCTCTGAGCCCAGAGAAGTGGGCGGAGCTTCTGGACATGGTTAACATGTACAGTAAAGTTGTAAGTGGTATTTATGAATGTAACCCTGTATTGTAGAGCTTGATAAAGGTTTGATAAAGGAATCCCTTACCCATGTGCTTCTATCAGCTATTGATGAATGACGGTTCTTGATGCAGTGCAGTCTGAGGGAGCAGAGAGAGATCACCTCTCTTCAGTTTAGGCTTTTTAGGACTGAAATTCCTCCAGATTGTGAATCGTTTAATGATATTATGCTGTGTTTGGGGATTATACTATACTGTATTGCATCGGTTATTGGACAGGTAATAGCAGATGTACATATGTGTTCTCTTTGTTCTGTTATGGTTGACTCTGTCAGTTGACTGTTATCTTTCTGAACTGACAAAAAAATTTCTGACAATCTCATTCATCAGACTCTGATCTGATCCACAATGAGGTCAAAAGAAGGGATTGCAGGCTGCGCCTCGGCCGCATCGATGTTCCTCCTGAAACCTGTAATTTGTCAGGCAACGTCTGGCACTTGCTGGAATGGCCTTATAAAATCAGATCAGAGCATGGTGGAGGTGTGTAATTTGCCACTGTGAAAAAATTAGAACAGAACAAATGCCCGAGAGGTCGCGCCAAGCATCGATAACAAGAAGCAGGCGTCTGCTGACTGAGTTACAGCTCCCGAAACAACGAACACCACATAAATTTGGCTCAAAGTGGAACCCTACACACCAACACAACCAGAAAATAACAGAGAGAACGTTACAAAGTAGGTTTTTTTCCCTAAATATTGAGAATTAAAGGGTTTACACAACCAGGTAATATTGCTGATTAAATTAATAAATAAAAGCATAACAACGAAAAGGCTGAACGTGCAGCACTTGTTTCTCTCCACTGTGCAGCGCAGGCGATAATTGAATATGGGAAAAAAATGGAGAAAAACACACACACACACACACACACACACACACACACACACACACACACACACACACACACACACACACACACACACAGGAGGTTTTAATGAAAGATAGATCAAAAGACTGCTTAATATTCCACACTTTTAATCAATATAATGCTGATGGTAACCAAACAGCTAATTTGCTCAAAGACTTTCTTGAAGGAAAAACCTAACTGCTATTCGAAAATGTATTATTTTACACACAATATCTCACTTTTTATAAAACTCTGCTGACACGCATTACTTTTTCCTGTCAGATTTCATAATCAAAGTCCGATTTATTTCTATAGTGCTTTTTACAAAGGAACTTTGTCCTTAACATTTTTCTTTAATCATCTATGGTCAATCCCAAATTAAGAAAGTCTAGTGTGACAGTGGCAAGGCAAAACCTTAGGAAGCCTGTCCCTGCTGCAAGTCATAGCATAAGGTTATCCCAGAGAAGCCTCCACATGCTTAGCAACAGCCAATAGTGTCTAGGGGTGACATCTGATCTGGATGGAATCCACAGCAGGAACTCGCACCCGATGCCTCTGTTGGCTCACATATTAGATGACTGCTCAATCTGAGTGCCTACAGAAAATGTAACCTCTCTCTTCGGTGCCTCAGTGGGTGGAGAGAGCTGCTGGAAGGGTCAGTGTTAGAGGGTTGGATCCCATATGGGGTGTGACAGTAGAATGGTGAATCTATGGGGGTTGTACCCCTAGTGCCAATCTCAATAAATAAATGGATATGACATCCAGCATAAAAATCTGTGCCAACCCTGTGCCACCCCCAGATGGTCTGAGATTCAAGTCAAGTCAGATTTATTTCTATAGAGCTTTATACAATGGAGCATTGTAGCTTTACAGCATTATATTATCCTAAAAGGCCAATCCCAAATTGAGCAAGCCTAGGGTGACAGTGGAAAGGAAAAACTCCCTGATTGTCGTAAGGAAGAAACCTTGGGAGGACCAAGATTCAAAAAGGAACCCGTTCTCCTTGGGTGTGTCTAGCATATTTTGAGAATTTAACATGTAGCTGATTGATTATTTTTGATTATTTGCTCTTATAACTTTTGCTTTAAGGACAGGCTGCTTGACCTCAGCTGTTATATACAGTAACAAAAGTCAGTGTTTGCGCAGCTTTGAAAGTATGAGCAGAGGTGGCAGGTGCTTTACCGCTGCAGATCCAACGAGGTTTGACCTCATGGCCTCGTTCCCAGAGCACACGGCCTTAATAATATCACCATCGCCGTTACACCTTCTGGATCCACTTACATTATTGAACACTACTGCTTGCGCTGCAGCTTTGTCTCTCTCCATTTCTCTTACTGTCCCTCTCATTCTCTCCATCTACTTAAATTATTGAACATCTCAGTCGCTCTGATTTGCCAACTTCCCAAATGGTACTTAATCTACTTAAGCAGCCACATACGAGATCAAATCCTTGTATAATAATGAGTAGAAATGGGATTCATACTTAGTTAAGTACGTTCAAATTTTATAACCAAAACAGGGGCATCGGAAATCCAAATAATTAAGGCTTACAAGGAGCATCTATCGAAAATCCAGGTACCATAGTATGAAGTAAAGGTGAATGGAATTTTGGGAATGGGCTACATAACATCAAATCTTGAAATCTAACTGCACCAATCGATTTCTGATGCCAATCTGATATTCTTTGATATGCTACATGACAACCTTCCCATTGGAAAAACTTGCCCTTGATCCAATATGGCGGCTTTCAAGATGGCACCCATGTCCCTGACATAGCTTAAAAGACAGCCCCCCTTACCCATTACTTACTGGGCTATTCAATATAATTGCATCCTTTGTTTCTGAAATAAAAGGGTGTCCTGTGTCTTTTGATCACCCTGTAGATTTGACTTTCCACATGCAAAAATAGGAGTTGGTATCTTCTCCCCATGTGTGCATAATCATTTGTAAAGCCGTACTGAAAGACTTATGAAAGGCAAAGGCAGCGTAAAATAAACGTTTACGTTTGTGTAGCTGATAAAAATAGACAGAAGAAGAGAGGCATCTATGGTGGAACTCATTCTCTTGATGTCTTCTTGTGCAGACAGTCACTTGGCTCATTCCTAAATTCCATTTTTAATCAGGCATGGCAGAGGACAGAGGTTCTGAGGGGCCTCAGGACTGCGACAAAATCAATTGTCTAGAACTGACATCTGCCACGATGTGCCTCGAGAGCCTTTGGAGGTTGCCTAAATGAAATCAGGGACCCTAATTGTCGCCTGATTTATTCACTTTGTCCAAGGGCATGGCGCTGCGGCCTGACTGCACCTCGGCCTTCATTCGCAGGTCATACATAAACCATTTATAAATCATCTGTTCTTTCTTCCCGCTTTCTGCCCTGGTGCTGAGCAGATACTCCACTTTCATTAATTTTTTGTTGCCACCAAGGATGGAATGAAATGCAGGCTAAACGAACTGTCACTTGGCTGGAGTAAGATAAATATATTGACGCCCGAAGTGGAGCCACAGCTGCGATTTCCCAGCCATGCGACTGAAAGTGAGACGTTCCTCAGTCTACGTTCTCAGACACGCCGTCTCTGAGAGCACGGATTGCCATCCACTCAGCATGCTTTGCCATCCCTTGTCCCGCTCATGGTTTGTCACCCTAATATTTCAACCAGGGGAATTACACGGATGGTGGCTCAGGGAAACTTTAACCTGTCGAACCTCTGAATAAAACATTAAACAATACCTGCTAAAGCGGAACCCAGCTAGAGAGACATTAAACATACACAGTACCTGAGTAGCAGACAGCGAGCCATTAAACATTGATGCTACTCCAGGGTCGCATGAGGAAACGCATCTGAGCCGAGTTTGGTTCCTCTGAGAACGCCGGGGGGAAAAATACAGTACCGATATGTCTGATCGAAACTGGGGCAAGGATCAAGAAGAGAAGAGAAGTGTCCAGGAGAGAGAGATGAGAAAATAAGAGATGAGAGGAGGAACTCTACCTTCTTTAGCTACTCAGTAAAGGAGAAGAGGATGAAGGAGATTAGACCAGTGAGTCTAGGGAGTCTGCTCTTCCAAATCAAACAAAGAATGAGAAGATACTTTGGTTCTGGGGGAAGAAATTATTGGCCAGGTGACAAGCGAGGTCCATCAAAATGTCTCAGCAAAAATGGAGACCCAGATCTTCTATTGTCCAATTTTGGTGAGCCAGTGTTAATTGTCGTTTCAGTTGCCTGTTCTTAGGTAAGATGACCCAGTGTGGTCTTCTGCTGCTGTAGCCTGTCTGCTTCAAGGTTTAGTTGTAATGTGTGGTTATTTGAGTTACTGGCCATTCTCCGTGGCATTTTCACCCAGAGAACTACCCTCATTAGATATTCTGTTCAATTCGACTAGATGTTTCTGTTAAATCCTAAAGATGGCGCTGTGTGTGAAAACTCCAGTAGATCAACAACAACGATGCCATTCAAAGTCACTTAGATAACCCTGCTTTCCCATTCTGAGGCTCAGTTTAAACTGTCCAAATGCTTGCCTATGGTTTTCTTATTAAATATTAGCATGAACGAGTGTCTTCTATTCAGATGATTCATAGTATATAAAAAAAGACAAATCACCCATTTTAAGGTAATGATGAGTGACTGTGAGTTCTAATTCTGAAAACTGATTCAAATGCTCTGTCAAATAATTGCCAGGGGGAAACCACTGTTCAACAAACGCTTATTTGGTCCAAAATGTTTGGTTTAAACGAAAAGCATAGAAAACAAAATATGCTTTCCAGAACACAAACTTTACCCATCTGTGAAACATGCTGCCGGTAGTATCATGATTTGATCTTTTGCTGCATCTCACCATCACTGATGGAACAAAAAAATTTGGATTCATACTGGCAAATTCTAAAGAAAAATATCAGTCTATGAGCAGAATCCCAAGCAAACATTAGTCATGAAACAAAACAACGAGCATAATCTCACAATTCGTTCAACCGAAGAACATGTAAAGGAAAATAAAGTTAATGTTAGTGAAGAAACACGTCAGACTCCCAGAGTTGAAGCAGTTCTATATTGTTAGTTCTGGAATGGGCTCAAATTCCTCCAAGCTCATGTGCAAAGGTTTAGTTATGTAATATTGGCTCATTTTCCTCGATCATTAAATGAACATGTATAAAGTTTTTGTCTCATTCGTTTAACCGCGTTCTCCTGATCTACTCTTGGGAATGGAATGTGAAAATGATGACATTTGAACCCAAATGTATGCAGAAATACAGCAAACTCGATACAGGTCCCAAACTTTTATGCACCCCTGTGTTCTTGGAGTCCACAGAGAAGCAAACAGAAGTGTGTAATGACTTTTTATACACATTTTACTGCCTAGTTGAGATCTTTGAGTCCCTCTCTGTTCCATTCCTCACGTCGTCGGAGCATATGAAGATCCATTTCAGTAGAACTACAAAGCAAAGCTCCATTTGAGAAGACTACAAAGCTGGTAAAAGCGCATCCATGATCAGGCTGACAGCTATCAGGCCCTTCGTCTCTCCGTCTCTCCACAGCATGAAAGGGAGACATAATTTTACAAGCTTTCTTTCTCTTCACCTCATTCAGAGGTCTATCTGCCTGACAAGGAGGGGAGAACGTGTTCTGCAGATAGAGCCGTGCCTTTTACTTTATTTCTTTGAAGGAGATGAGCTGCATCCTGAATTTCAGCTTCGCTGATGGATTCTGGTTGGAGCATTTGAACCACAGATGGATGGGCTTTGGAGTTGCCCGGAACACCATAATATAAGCTCTTATTACTGATGGCTCATCACTGATTTTTTGGTCTAATTGGCTGTAACGAGTTCATTTATGACCTCAAATAAAAGGTTGTTTTCGGATCCTGTTGGTGAGGTTGTACTGACAAAGTACAGTACACTGGCATTATAAATCAAAACACACTCAGAAAGGCACCTTACGGGTTAATAGATTATTTAAAGATGATACTGAATGTATGAGGCTGCATGGTACACTTCTATTTGTACTTATAAACTAAAAACTTAAAAAATGCATAATGGTCCAAGCTTGAAGGCTCACGATGCCTCTCAAAGACACTCTAGAGTTTTACTTACCAATATAAAATGGAACTGGTGCTATAACACAAGCTGGACAAAGCATATTCAAAAGCCTTCAGCACTTTTTGACCACACGCTCCATGCTCGGACTTCTCTGGGTCGTATCGATCCCTGGCAGGATTGTTTGACCCTGTTTACAGTCTGAGGTAAAGAAGGCATGTCTGCAAGACCTGCAGAGAGCTGAAAATGTCAGCCAACACCAGATACGTCTCGGAGAAGGAAGGGCACATTATTGAGTTAATCCTGGAGAGAGGGAAATTCGAGCCCACAAAGAGCACATGGGTCTCTGCGAGTCATTACAGCCCAGCAACCGTGTTTGCTTCCCAGCAAATGGATCTATTATGCTCTGGAAACGTCACCTTGGGCGGCTTGGCCACCAGAACACAAACTTTTGACTTGAGATTAGATTTTACACGAGTGAAATATGACAGTATTTCGCAAAAGGAGCTGAAAAATGAGGCGACCGCACAGAGCAATAAGAGTTGATTGAAGGGCGTGAACCGTCTGTAACGTTTCTGTTATACTCCGGAACTCCTGGCTGTGGGATCCGTACAGCTGCAGGACAGGCATCAGTTACAGCTTGACATCTAGAGAGTTGGTAAATTCAGCATCAGGTTCCAAGTAATTAACTCTGACGCTCATCTATCTAGGGTTTACAAAGCGTTTGAGAAGATTTTCGGATGCTTCTACGCGTACCTTTTGACACACGTTTAGACTCGCGTTCCTTTTAACTTATTAAAGCTGCCTTTTTACCACCTATATGCCTTCAAATAGAGTCGAACCCTAATCCGAGGATGTCCAACCCTTCACAGACTGAATAGTGAATGTTTGGATGCCATTATAGCTTATTTTATTATTTATGGGTATTAATGCTTCCAACGTTAAATACTTCAATATAAGGTACAATTAGCAACTGTTATCTTATAATACATTTTTGAATAAAAGTATTTTAGTGGCATGGTTATGATGATCTTATGAATATCCTATAAACCAGGCTCGCATTTTTAATATAGATCGTGTAAACTTCTCTTCGGTGGAAGCGGTGTCAGAGGTGTGTGTAGGATTGTTTGACTGGAGGCAGAATACAAATCCAGGATATGGTCCAAAGGTCAAATTTATTTATGAATTCATTTAGGATAGTGTAGAGCAGCAAGAGGTTAATACACTGCTCACAAAAATTAGGGGACGTATAAAAAAACCATCATAATGAAATATCCCCTATTTTTGTGAGCAGTGTATAAACAATTTACAATTAATAAACTGCTAAGAAAGCAGAACAGAACAGCATGAGCTGG
>JAYJMA010136845.1:0-15515 GCA_036873895.1 Parotocinclus cabessadecuia | reverse complement strand
TAATAATAATAATAATGGTAATAATAATAATAATAATAATAATAATGATAGTAATAATAATAATAATAATAATAATAATAATAGTAGTAATAATAGTAATAGTAACATAAATAATGATAATGATAACAATAAAAATTATATTGTTATCATTACTTTCACTATAATAGTAGCATTATTATTGTTGTTTTCATTATTAATAGTTGTAAAAATATTATTAACACTTTATTTTTGTTTATATTTCTTCACATTATTGGCACATTATTGTATTACATTTTACATCACACTTTATATACATTTCAGACTGTACTTTCTGAATCAGTGTGTGTGTGTGTGTGTGTGTGTGTGTGTGTGTGTTACAGGACGATAAGGATCTAGTCCACGCCTTTGTGATGGCAGAGGGACTCAGCTGTCTGATTAAAGTCGGAGCCGAATCTGATCAGAACTATCAGAACTACATCCTTAGAGGTTTATTAATAAATTCTATTTAATTAATAAACATTAAAACGTTTTGAATCTTTCTTATTTTTGCTCCTCTATGTAATTTATGGTTGGCGTTACACTGCCCTCTGCTGGTGACTCATTAATACTGCATTAAATTATGTATCATCGTGATGCTCAGCATCGCCTGTAGAGGGCGCCTTATTCACACACATTGGTCTTATTGAGATGTTTTGGGGATGTGGGCGGTACCCCACAGAGGTCACCATGGACCCTGGACCATGAAGCTGATCAGCACCAGCTGTGTTCCTGATGTTCTCCTCTGTCTCTTAGCTTTAGGACAGATCATGCTGTATGTGGACGGTATGAACGGGGTCAGCGCCCATCAAGACACCCTCCGGTGGCTCTACACTCTGATTGGCTCAAAGGTGAGGCCATGTGGGCGGGGTTACAATCAATCAGACCATTTTGTGATGATATATAAATGGGGAATGATGGTATCGGTCTAAGCTCTTCTACTGGTTCTGTGTGTGTGTGTGCGTGTGCGTGTGCGTGTGCGTGCGTGCGTGCGTGCGTGCGTGTGTGTGTGTGTGTGTGTGTGTGTTACAGTTCCGTCTGGTGGTAAAAACAGCACTGAAGCTGCTGCTGGTTTTCGTGGAGTATTCAGAGTGTAACGCCACAGTCTTAATTCAGGCTGTTACTGCTGTAGATAGCAAGAAAGGTATTTATACACACACACACACACACACACACACACACACACTTACACACACACACACACACAATACAAAAATGCATCACACATTGTTAATGTTTTATACAGTTCTACAATATTGTTCTAATATGATACTGCCTGATAAAATCATGAATTGATTGATTGTTTCTTGGTCATTTGATTAGTTGGTTGTTGGTTGGTTGGTTGTTGGTTGGTTTGTTTTGTGGTTGGTTGGTTTTGTGGTTGGTCTGGGTGGTTTATTGATTGATTGGTTGATTTGTTGGTTGGGTTTATGGTTGGTTGGTTGTGCGGTTTTATTGTTGGTGAGTTCATTGGTTCATTTTCTGGTTGGTTGGTTTTGTGGTTGGTTGGTTGGTTGGTTTTGTGGTTGGTTGGTTTTGTGGTTGGTTGGTTTTGTGGTTGGTTGGTTGGTTGGTTTTGTGGTTGGTTGGTTTTGTGGTTGGTTGGTTGGTTGGTTTTGTGGTTGGTTGGTTGGTTTTGTGGTTGGTTGGTTTTGTGGTTGGTTGGTTGGTTTTGTGGTTGGTTGGTTTTGTGGTTGGTTGGTTTTGTGGTTAGTTGGTTTTGTGGTTGGTTCATTGGTTTTGTGGTTGGTTGGTTGGTTTTGTGGTTGGTTGGTTGGTTTTGTGGTTGGTTGGTTTTGTGGTTGGTTGCTTGGTTGGTTTTGTGGTTGGTTGGTTGGATGGTTTTGTGGTTGGTTGGTTGGTTTTGTGGTTGGTTTTGTGGTTGGTTGGTTTTGTGGTTGGTTGGTTGGTTTTGTGGTTGGTTGGTTGGTTTTGTGGTCAGTTGGTTTTGTGGTTGGTTGGTTTTGTGGTCAGTTGGTTTTGTGGTTGGTTGGTTTTGTGGTCAGTTGGTTTTGTGGTTGGTTGCTCGGTTTTGTGGTTAGTTGGTTTTGTGGTTGGTTCGTTGGTTTTGTGGTTGGTTGGTTTTGTGGTTGGTTCGTTGGTTTTGTCCTGTTATTGGTTGTTTGGTTGGTTGGTTTGTGATTAATTGAGTGTTTCTGTTAGTTACATTTTTATAAAATCACTGTATTTTACAATGATTGGTTAATTTTTTTGTGTGGGTGGTAATTGGTTGATTGATTAATTGATTAATAGATTGATTGATTGATTGATCAGGGCAGAAGCAATGGTCCAATGCAATGGAGATATTAAATGAGAAAGATGGAGTGGACACGGAGCTGCTGGTTTATACCATGACCCTTATTAACAAGGTACAAACACACACACACACACACACACACACACACACACACACACAGAGTAGTGTTGTGTTGTGTTAATAATAATAACAATAATAATAATAATACTAGGTTACACTTAGACCTTTCACTCAAGGTCGCTTTACAGATAACATTACCCAAGACCAGAAGGGGGAGAAAAGGAAAAGTATAATAGATGTAAAGTAGATGTTTTTTTTTTAAATAAAGTTTTAAATTCTGAGAGATAAGTAAAAGGCGAGAGTTCCAGAGGAAGGGTGCAACGACACTGAATGACCGACCCCACATAGTTCCCAGCCTGCACCTGGGAACCACCAGAACCAGAACCATCTGGAACCACGGAGTGCTTTATATTATACACACATGGTAACGGGCAGCCAGTATGTACATATCTGTGTGTGTGTGTGTGTGTGTGTGTGTGTGTGTGTGTGTGCAGACTCTGGCAGCACTGCCTGATCGGGACTCGTTCTATGATGTGGTGGACGTTTTGGAGGAGCAGGGCATCGAACTCATGAGCTCACGATACAGCTCCCACAGGACCGTCGATCCTGAACTACTGAAACAAATCAGCATCTACGAGGTGGAGAACACACACACACACACACACACACACTCACACTCAACACACTTCTCCCGAGCTCATACGGTGTTGTTTTGGTATTATAGGCAACCCTTTGTCATGAGGATGGTGTTGATGATGGTCAAACGCCGCCTGCTGGCTGCCGGGAACACCGCAGGTCCAGGATGTGTGGGACTGAAAAGACGGACAGTCGACGGAGTCGCAGACACTCGTTGGGAAGACAAGGCCACGCCTCCTCAATAAGCTCCTCCTCCTTGCAGAGTACCGGGAAGGAGAAGTAAGAAACCTTGCATTATGTTAAAGTCATTCCTTTGTGCGCAGGATGTATAGCAAACGTTTATGTGGGACTGCATGGTCCTATGTGTGTGTGTGTGTGTGTGTGTGTGTGTGTGTGTGTGTGTGTGTGTGTGCGCTCCAGAGTAGCTGTGTGTGCTCTGAAGCCTCTGCCAGTCATGTAAGTGCTTGTGTGGTGTGTATACTAGCTAAAGTACACATTCCTCACTTACACAACACACACACACACTCACACACACACAAGGACAGATACGTCCATCTAGGGCACAGTTCTAACTAGGAGCAGGGAATGTGGTGCTGGTCTAGCTGGGATTAGGTGTGTAACCATCATCAAGCCGAGCACCACAATGGGGAAGAGAGGTGATATAAGTGACTTTAAACGTGTATTTGGTGGTTTGTTTGTTTGGTTAAGTGTTTACATGAATGTTGTTTACTTAAGTGATTTGCTGGTTAATCGTTTAGTTTTTCAGGGGGATTAAATGTTGCTTGATTGGTTGTTTGGTTTGGTTTGGTTGATTGCTTTATTTATTAAGTGGTTGGTTGGAATTTGGAGACTGGGAAACAAAGTAAGGACTGGGAATTGGAAGACTGGGAATCGAGGTAAAGACTGGTCATTTGAAGACTGGGAAACAAAGTTATAACTGGGTATTAGGAAACTGGGAAACAAGAAGCGAGGACTGGGAATTTGGAGACTGGGAAACAATTAGTAAGGACTGGGAATTGGAAGACTGGGAGTCGAGGTAAAGACTGGTAATTTGAAGACTGGGAAAAAAAGGAAAGACTGGGGATTTGGAGACTGGCAAACAAAGTTATAACTGGGTATTAGGAAACTGGGAAACAAGAAGCGAGGACTGGGAATTAGAAGACTGGGAATTGAGGTACAGACTGGAAACTTTGAGACTGTGAAACAAAGTAAGGACTGGAAATTGGGAGACAGGGAAACGAGGTAAAGACTGGTAATTTGAAGACTGGGAAATGAAGTAAGGAATGGTAATTGGCAGACTGGGAATTAAGGTAAAGACTGGGAATTGGGAGACTGGGAAACGAGGTAAGGACTGGGAATTTGGAGACTGGCAAACAAAGTTATAACTGGTTATTAGGAAACTGGGAAACAAGAAGCGAGGACTGGGAGACTACGAAATAATGTAGAACCGTAATAATGTGGCTGGTCAGTAGACTGTCCACAAAGAGTCCCAGTCCCAGATCGCTTTGCCTGATAAGGTTAGGGAATCCTTGGTACAGCAGGTCCAGATGTTACAGTAGATCGAAGAAGAAATGGAGGTGATGGGGCAGATACTTCTCCGCCTGTCATTTCCTCTATCATTACGAGTGCTTTAAACATCACTTCCTGGATGTCTTGCAGCCTAATATTCTCGGGTGACTATACACGGCTTTCTTACAATCACCACGTTTGGAACTGATTGTATTTTATAAATGTAGATTGTTTCTTAATTTATACACTGAATGGCCACTTTATGAAGCTCCTCCTTTGGACCTTCAGAACCACAGCAATGCATTATACAGTTATGCTGATCTTTACCCACGGGACTCTCGCATTTCCGTTGACCTTGAATAGCATCTGCGCAAAAGCCGCCGTTTCCGAGAAATTCCCTTTCGCTAGTTATTTTTCCTCACGGAGCTTGTCTCTGATAAACTGGTCACTCAGTGTATACTCGCTATTGTGTCCCTGTCTCTCTCACTTTTTCTCGTTCGTGTCTTTATATGAATGTCTCTCCTCCGTCCTCCGTCCATCCCTCCACAGTGAGGAGTGTCAGGATGAGGATGAGGAGGAGGAGGCTCCACTCACAGAGTCAAACTCAGATGATGATGATCATGACGAAGAGGGAGAAAATAAACAATTTAGTCAGAGTATCAGCAGGTAACCTATGATTCTGAAAAGCCTCAAATTGGGATTCCACTTAACCAGAGGTACATCTGGAGGCACCTGAGGGTTAAGGGCCTCGTACCAGACGCCAGCTATGACAGCTTGGTAGTGCTCCACCTTAAACGACTAACCTTGAGGTCAATAGTCCAGCACTTTAACCACTGCTGCCCTCGTTTGGACCCTCTAAGATTAAATCTCCAGCAGCTTCCCATGGTTTCTTTGGGTATAAGTGTGGCAAAGGTAAATCTGGTTTGTCAGCTGAACATTGTCTCCCTCTCCACCACGTCAGCAACCAGTTAGATCCCAGTTCCAAAGAAGATAAGAATGAGAGGAAAGAGGTGTCCAGCGAGGTTGTTGGCCAACAGCCATCTTTGCTAGCTTCATTATTAGCTCGCCGTAAGTCATGCATCAGTGTGCCCCCCTGCTCTGCTGTGAGCCCGCCCACTCGTGGCTCGACCCACCTCCAGAAGCCCCTCCCTTACGTCCCACACTCACCTTTTCACCTCTTTTCCTATGACTTGGACGAAGAGCCAGAGCCGAAACAGAACTCCGACAGGTACTCGGAAACAAGAGCTACATCTACAACGTTATTGACCTTCACGTTTGTCCTCTGACCCTCACCGAGATGATGTTTTCTCTTGCACAAAACCATTTTAATCCACTCGAAATAAAATCACGGTTTGTGAACCTACTGCTCGTGCCTTGTGAGCATCTGGACCACGGACTCAACCTGCCACATTGTGCCACGCTTTCTACGTTTCTTTAGTCCTGGGTTCTAAACGTTCTCGTTTTCTCTGTCTTTTAGACAAAGCAGATCGTTCTCAGGGCTTAGTGCCCCAGCAACACCCACCAAACAGCAGAATGACAGGTAAACAGCAACACTGAAACCATCCCAACACTGCTCTAGTTACTCTAACCTCGGCCCCACTCTGGAACTGGTCCATTTTTCCATCTCACTTGTTGGTGATCTTCTGACGTTTTAATTCAAGGTGGATCTCTCAATAAACATGAATTTACCACTACATTGTCGGAGTCTATGACTGATGAAAAAGCTCTGGAATCTGACATAGATATTGAGAAGGTCTGCTGTAGATGTACCGTAATGGAGGCGTCCAGGTGTCTACTAAGGATTTCCTTGGGTGCAGGGTCTATCAGGTCCACAGAAAACAGACCCTGGGTCTGCTAGACCCTCAGACCAACCTGGGATATTCATAATAGGGCATTATCTCGGACCAACTTTATGAATATTTGGGCTGTTCCACCACTATTGATGCTTCTCAGACAGGCCCATATTCCATTTCCGTTGCTGTTCAGTGCGTATGCCCAATAAATAAATGCAACCTCCAGGGGTTGGACAAGCTCAAGGTTGTCGGCTTCTCAAACCAGCCATGGGTAATTTCTGACTCTCTTCATCAGGCCTCCAACTCTTCTTCTCTCCTCCTCATATCGGCAGCATCAGGAGTCTTTGGCTGCAGAGCGAGAGAGGAGGAAGATCGAACGAGAGGAGCGACTGCAGAAAATCGAGAGAGAGGAGAGAAATCGCCATAGGTGAGCCTCAAAACAAGCTACTTAATATTTCAGGTAGTAAATAAATTAGCGCTGAAGGAATGCCCGCAGAGGGCACAGAGCTCTGGGGGTACAGGGACACAAGAGTTTGTCTGGGGAGCTTCTAATGTGCTTCTAATTTTCTTTGTAGTCGTGATTATGCCCTGAACATGGAGGAGGCTCGATTAGCTCGAGAAGAAAGGTGAGTATGAATTAAAATCAAGTTATTCATACCCTTTCTTTCTTTAAATAAATGCCATCCCTTTACTCTTTTCCTCATATGCATCAGGTTTAAGTCTGCATAGCAGTTAGGTGCTGAGGAATATGAGCGAGAGCGGGTTCGGGTGGCACCTCGTGGCTTTGGAGACTTTGACGATAACAATCCCACTGATGTAAGATCGCAGGACGACGAGTTGGGACCAGACTCGCTCGCCAGTTCAGAAACGGAACAAAAAGAACAGGAAGAGGATGTGGAGGAGAGTAGTGCTGAACAGGATGTAGAACAGACAGAAGAGGAAGAGGAGGAGATTGCTGACAAGGATGAGGCACCAGATGAGACGACTGCGGATGCAGAAGCAGAAGAAAGCGGGATCTTAAGCGATAAAGAACGTCAGAATGAGGAAGTAAATGAAAGGGATAACTGCTCAGCCTCCAGCATCTCATCATCCAGCAGCACCCTGGAGAGGGAGACTGTCATCCCTGCAGGCCCGAGTGGTGAGCAGTGTAGTGACATTCTGAACAACAAGCTCTTCATGAATATGCTTTACACTCAAAATCAGAAACCATGTGAGGAAGAAGAGGAAGAGGACGTGGAGCTTGAGAAGGAAGGCCAGAATCTGGACGAGGAAGGACCGAAGTCGTTGCCTGAAGTCGTGTCCAAGGAGGAGCACTGCGGAGAGAAAAAACTGGAGAGTGGAATGGTGCGCGCCTTTGCCGAACGCTTTGGAGATGTCATCAAAGGACTTAGCTCTCCAGCAGTGGAAGTTTTGGAAGAGCAAAAGCCACTCCCACCCCAACCATTAACACCACCTAAAAAAGAGTCTGAGCACATCTGGGACCAGCTCATGGCGACTCCTCGAGAGCTCCGAATCGGCGACATTAACTTCACCGATCTGGTTGATGAGGACGACCAGGACGTCCTGGATTCGGGAGGTCTGATTTTCTCCGGCGATCTGGGCCTGCCTCCAGCACCTCCTCCACCGCCCCGCCCTTTTAATATGATGCCTCCTCCGCCACCGCCAGCATTTGGAGGGAAGCCGACCCCTCCTCCTCCACCCCAGCCAGAGCAGCCATTGTTCCAAAAGAATAAGAAGACGATCCGTTTGTTCTGGAGCGAGGTACGGCCAGAAGAGTCAAGATTTTTGGGACTGAGGCGAGGTCACATGTCCGTGTGGTCCAAACTCGAACCTGTTAAACTGGAAACAGGCAAACTGGAGGTCCTGTTTGAGAGCAAGTCCAAGGAAATGAGTGTGACCAAGGTGAACGTTCAGTTTTGGCGTTCAGTGGAGAAGCTTGAGAGAACTTTTGGTTGTGGTTGGTGGTGTGTTTGAATGGAAAATGGGTGTGGGTGGCTAACAATGTTACAAACAGTGTTTGAGTTTGTGAATGTTAGTATTTGTTGAAGAACGTTGACGTTGTCTCTATGATAACTTTACTAGAAAGCAGCAGCAGATGGTAAAAGGCAAGAAATCATCATCCTGGACTCCAAACGCAGTAACGCCATCAACATTGGCCTCACTGTTCTCCCGCCGCCACGCACCATCAAATCTGCCATACTGAACTTCGATGAGTATGCCCTCAACAAGGAGGGCATTGAGGTACAATCGCCTTATGACATCACATTTTAGTATTCTACAGGGCTGCAGTGGGGTTAGAGACTCTCTCCTTCTCTTTTTCTGTAGAAACTACTAATGATGGTCCCCACTGAAGAGGAAAAGCAAAAAATTCAGGAAGCTCACATGCTGAACCCCGAAGTTCCTCTAGGCAGTGCAGAGTCCTTTTTGCTCACGCTCTCCTCCATCAGTGAACTCTCAGCTCGACTCCACCTCTGGGCCTTCAAAATGGACTACGACACCACGGAGAAGGTATGGTCAGTGTTTGTTTTTCGATTTAGGCTACATGTATACATGATCTCCGGAATAAAAAAACAACAACAAGCCATATCCACAAGGAGCTGTCCCTATATCTGCGAGCATCTGACGATCTCTCTAAATGTGACGAGGAAAAGCCAATGAGAGGCACAACCCAACGTATTTGGGTAAATATGTATCCCCAAACCACCAAGCCCAATAGAAGTGAATTGAAAGACCTGGCGGTGAAGGTCCTGTGAGCCAGCTGGACAGCCATCTTGTTTGAATTCTTAAGTTCTGAAAAGCCCCCTTGCGTTTTCACCCATAACAGTGTTCACCAGGGATAAGAGTAAATAAAGAGCTGATATGGCGCTCTTAATAAATGAAGAGTATTTCATCTCTGGATATTTCATCTTCAACATCTGAGGTTCCTTGTTTGTCAGGAAGTAGCAGAGCCACTACAGGACCTGAAGGAAGGCATGGAGCAGCTGGAGAAAAACAAGACTTTCCGCCACATCCTCTCAACTCTACTGGCTATTGGCAACTTCCTCAACGGATCAAATGTGAGAAGAACGCAAAATATTTTTGCAATATGGGTAAAATTGCCAGTTAACAGCATGATGCTATAAATGCTACAGGGTTGTTGGCTCCACGCGACCGTCAGTCCGTAACAGCTGCCAACTGTTTTACAGCTAAAAGTAAATAGGTGTAACCACTCTGATTTGGTCTGATGTTCCCACGTATGTGTGTGTGTGGCTGTTGCTTTCAGGCTAAGGGTTTTGAGCTAAGTTACCTGGAGAAGGTTCCAGAAGTGAAGGACACGGTGCATAAACAGTCTCTGTTGCATCATGTCTGCAGCACAGTGGTGGAAAACTTCCCCGGTAGCACAGACCTTTACTCGGAGATCGGTGCTGTTACACGTTCTGCAAAGGTATGTACACAAAAATATAAATATAAATAACCTGCCTACCCTAGGGAAGGGGTGAAAACTTGCCAAACGGCTTAGCTTACTACATTATGTCCAGGTCTGGCACAGGGAGGAGTTATTTTATGCCATTGTTTTTTCATTTAAATACATTTAAATAGAGTGCTCGCTCTGGTAGCTCCTCTTTAAACGCCTCCACAACAGAAGCTGTTCCTCCATCGTTTAGCTACAATAAAGGTGCACCATGTCTCAAATGTTCCACTTTTTTAGAGATCTACGATACCTAAAGGCTTGCTTGTAAGCCTCACAGATACATCCATATCCATAGAGCACCATAGCCTTCACCCAAACCTCAAACTCTTGTGAAGTGTGACAAAAGAATACATGTCCAGAGCTATAAATCTACGCAGTAACAACAAATGTGTTCCAAAACTCAAAATCGGTTAAGTTTCTGCTCTAAACACCGGAGCTAAAAATGCAGTAGCTGACATGACGATTAAGGACCTAGAGGTGTTTGAGGGAGCTGGAGGGAGTGGTGGCGGTGGTCAGACAGGAGGGCGTTTTTATCTTTCAGATCAGCAGCTTATTGCAAACCTCCGTACCACAGTTTTCCATGCTAGCATCCATCTTCTTCTCCCAGAGTTAAAACAGCTATACCTGGCAGCCTAGCTCTGATTCCTTTTACTTTAACTGCAAATCTGATGATGCCTACAGAGGTCAGCTTTAACTAACGGCAGTGCGTGGAGCACCTTAAATACTGTATATCATCTAATCCGCCCGAGCAGGCCGGGTCCCTCTTTGAGGCTTGCTCCTTCCAAGGTCTCTTCTTTATAACGTTTAGGGAGTTTCCTTGCCACTTTCGTCCTAGGCTTGCTCAGTTTGTGATTGGCCATACATATTAGAAGATGATGTAAAATTGTAAAGCTGCTCTGAAACAATGCTGCATTACTAAAAAGCGCTGTAGAAATTAATCTCAGGAATACTTCCACAAAGGAAGGACTGGCGCTTAGGACGCTAAATATGCGACACACCTAACTTAATGAGGTACTTTGCTGATATTAGCTCATGCAGTGGTGTCTCCTTTTAATAAAAAGAACAATCCTGGAGTCCCCAAATTCTGTCTTGTCCCAGTCTAGAGTCAGGACACTAGAGTAGGTGTTGGGACAAGGGCAGGGGAGAAAGCATGGTCGAACCATAAGGCATAACTGAGGACGGTTTATCACGATCAGACTGAAGCGTGTGTGTGGATTTCCCTGCAGGTGGACTTTGACCTCCTACAGGACAACCTGGCACAGATGGAGCGCCGTTGCAAAGCGTCTTGGGAAAACCTGAAGCTGATTGCCAAGCACGAGATAAAGCCCTCTCTCAAACAGAAGTTAACCGACTTTCTAAAGGACTGCGCGGGGAGGATCATCATCCTGCAGACCGTCCACCGCCGTATCGTCAATCGGTAACACACCCACGCACCGTCACGGGATTTCTCGGTTAGGTCAGAGATGAATACGTTTCAAAACACGACAAAAATGATTTATCGACCTCTCAAAAATGAATCCCCCCTGCAGGTTTCACGGGTTCCTGCTCTTTCTCGGCCATCCAGCATCCGGAGTCCGTGACATCAGCATCCATCGCTTTTGCAAAATTGTGAGCGAATTTGCGCTGGAGTATCGGACCACGCGGGAGAGGATACTCCAGCAAAAACAAAAACGAGCCGACCATCGCGAGCGGAACAAAACCCGTGGCAAGATGATTATGGATGTCACCCAGACAGTGAGTGAACACAGGATTTCCATGTCTGGAAAGGTTGTCTTAATTTAGTCTTAATTAATAAATTAAGAGGAGCTTGTGGTTTCCCAGCGCTAACCTCCCACCTCCCGAGTTCTGAGAAGAACTATGAGCAGGTACCGGGCCTAAAAAGGCTGGAATGGAGGAGCAAAGCTAAACGAGGGGGTGTTCTAGTCGATGGAAGGTCATAAAAACATACAAATTGCAAAACAGGAACGAGATTGGAGGCGTACAAAGCTTGATTGTGCTGTTTCATTTGTTTGTTTTCTCCTCTCTTTAGTCTGAAGATGAAGGGGAGAATGAGGTAGGACTTTGAGTCGTTTCTTAGCCATTACGAATCAAGCTGCATTCGTTTTTTGACTGAGTTTGTTAACCAGGGCTCTAACTGCTACCCTGCATTGTGTGTAAGCAGACGAGCCACTGCGTTTTTAGCAGCAGCAGCAGCAGTCACGTGTTAAGTGGAGGAAAGGGTGAAGTCCAGGGACTGAACCATGAGGAAGATGCAGCTGATCATGAAAACATGAAGGCCGTACTCAAGAAGGCTCAGAAGGGTGGCGGCACCGAGATGGGTGGAATCCCAGGACTCCGCACACGGGCGAGAACGAGGCCAAGCAGAAGTGAGAAGTGCAAACACGAGTCATCGGGGATCACAGGTGTATGCTCGTACAGCGGTGGTAAATCTGCGCTAAAACAACCATCAGATTTCCACAGGAATAACTGGCTCATAACACAAATAACACAGTGTCTCGATACACAAGTTTGATCTGCACAGACCAACGGTGCCCTCATGACCCCGTTAGCATCCACTATTCTTGCAAATTGAGCATAACCCGGCGTTCATTTTGGAGATCTCTTAACTAAGCCCATGCTGCTAATTCTATCTTTTATGGGGACGGAGATTGGAGTGAGGCGGCAGTCTAAAGGATAGCCAAGGAGGAAAAGAGATGGAAAAGCATGGGTTTGATGGTTTTTTCTCTCTAATACTGGTCCTAATAAGAAGACATGCACCGTAGGGACTGACTAGGGTAGGGGTTACTTAGACTAGATAACTAGACATCAATTTGGAGGGAAAGCTGCTAACACTAACCGTAACCGAGTAAGAAAGGACCATGGGAACTGGGGTGGCCTAGTAGTTAAGGTACTTGGACCAGAAGGTCCAGGGTTCAAATTCCGCCTCAGCCACAGTCGGGTCCCTGAGCAAGACCCTTAACCCACCATTACTTGGATTGTAAGAGTGTATGAATTGTAAGTCGCTCTAGATAAGGGTGTCCAAAAGAAGATAAGCGTCCATTTTCACACGGTACCATTCACAAAACACGTTTGTTAGAGTATATCATGGTTACGAACAAAGGAGATTTCTGACGAGATCAGAAAAGAAGGGCTGAAAATGGTTACAAAACCATTTCTTTTCTTCCACAGCTCGTACCGCCTGGGCAGCTGCCAACGAGGACGCCATGACCGACGACACTGCCGACGAGATCATGGAACGGATAGTGCGCTCGGCCACTGAGAGTCCTCGAGATCGCTCGCAGCTCCGTGAACGGAGGCGGTCCCGGGCTAACCGCAAATCAAGTACGACGGATTGTCCGTATGTAAATGGGATAGTGAATTAGAGTGTAAGCTAACCCTGTACCCCCCTCTCTCTCCCTCAGTGAGAAGGACCTTAAGGAATGAGCTAACCCCTGATGAGGCACAAGCGTTGGGTTTGGAAGCCTCCGAGATGCAGGTGTGAGAATGCAAACCATATTTCTATACAGCCTGGTTCTGCTTCTAATTTTAGGATTATTATTATTATTATTATAGAATAATGGTGTATGTTTAGCGGAAAAGTAAAAAAAAATAAAAGCTTAATAAAACTAACCATGCTTCTTGTTTTATTATTATTTTTAGTGATGACCTGAGTGAGATGACGTGGTGAGAACGTGAACGATGCCTCAGGATAAAACGTGATTCAGAACCCAAACACTTTGGGATACAAACCCAAACCTTTTATTTAAATTTTAATTGATTTAATGTTGGTAAAAAGGTGTTTGATCTCCTTTCTCCATGTGTGTTCTGCTTTTAACACATTAATTCTCTGACAATCACTTATAAACCATAAACCACGGAAGGGAATGGAAAGCTTTGAAAACGTCTGTGTGCCTTCACTTTAAACAGTTCACTACATTTTCCTTTTATTTGGAGTTCTTTATTTATTACGGCATTTAGCTGGCTGATTTTAAAACGAAATACAAGATCGACATTGTTTTTATAGAAGCTAAATATCTATTATAGTTTTATGCAGACCGATTTGTACACCAAGTGTTTAGGAATTTTAGCTGCATCCTTCTGGACTTCTCTTGCCACCTTAAGATCTTTTTTAGTATCTTAGTAAAAATGTGTCGGCACCACTCCTGTTTGTGCTGATAGATGTTTGCAGTGCTGTGCCCCACAATAAAAACATTTCAGGTTTGGTGTTACATTTCATCCATTCCTTTATTTATTTTACATTTCACATTTAGAGCTTCAGTGTTTAGGAATTTCACACGTGACCCCAGTAATGGGTTGGGAATGTTTTTTGCTGCACCCCCTGGTTCCTCTGATACCTGTGGATTTACGTTTGGACAGTATTCAACACGGTTCAAAAGAGTCGGGACAGGGGCGTGGCTACCCCTGTGTTACATCACCTTTCGTTTTAACAACGCTCAGTAAGTGTTTGGAGAGATGCACTGTGTTTAATGATAATGGATTTCTGAAGTGCTCCTGAGCCCATGTGATAATATTTCTTACAGAATGTGTTATGATTTGGGGTGGGACCCAAGGATGCAGGAGTGATTTAAATGGAAGTTTCGGTCCCCTGCGTTTGGTAACAATGCTATGCTAAAATAATTAAACTGTTATAATAGATATACAGCATTTAGCAGACGTCCTTATCCAGGGCGACTTACAGTTCATACACTCTTACAATCCAACTAATTTGAGGTTAAGGGCCTTACTCAGGGACCCAACTGTGGCAGAGGTGGGATTTGAGCCCTGGACCTTCTGGTTCATAGTCCAGTTCCTTAACCCCTAGGCCACATTAGTGAAAATCAAATTGGCCTTTTCAGATGCATTTAATGTAAGATATTATAAAGCTGCTTTGAAACTCATTATCCCTTAATTTGACTGTTTGTGTGTGTGTGTGTGTGTGTGTGTGTGTGCGTGTGCGTGTGCGTGTGCGTGCGCGCGTGCGTGCGTGCGTGCGTGCGTGTGTGCGTGCGTGTGTGTGTGTGTGTGCGTGCGTGTGTGTGTGTTTAGCTACAGAAAGGTGAGGGAATTTAGTAAATAAACAAAGAAAAAAGGAAGAAGTTAAGGAAAGCCCGTAATAAATAAAGTACAAAAGATATAAAGAAATGAAGAAAAGGCAAAGATGAATAATAAAAAGAAAGAAAGAAAAAGAAAGAGAAAAAGAAAGAAAGAAAGAGAGAAAAAAGAAAGAAAAAGAAAGAAAGAAAGAGAAAAAAAGAAAAAAAAGAAAGAAAGAAAGAAAGAAAGGGAAAGAAATAAAGAAAGAGAAAGAAAGAAAAGAAAGAAAGAAAGAAAAAAAGACAGAAAAAAAGAAAGAAAAAGAAATAAAGGAAGAAAGGGAAAGAAAGAAAAAAAGAGAAAAAGAAAGATAGAAAGAAAAAGAAAGAATCAATGAATGAATGAAAGATTAAAAAAGAAAAAAGGAAAGAAAGAAAGAGGAAGAAGTAGGAAATACATTGGATTTAAAAAAGTGCAATAGAAAGAGTAAAGGAAACAGAAAGAAAAAAGGAAAGACAGAAGAACCTGCCGCCTGTGTGATATAATAACCCTTTTTCTTATTATTTATTCGTTTTTTTTGGAGGGAGTTCCATTATTCCGTTGATGATCGCGGATATTTCGGTTTCCACGCGCTGTGGCTGAAGGTCATTTAGTTTTTCTTGCCGTTCCTGTAACTAATCAGCCTAAAAGCTCTTCTAGTACGGAGGTGGGGGGGGGGGGGGGGGGGGGGGGGGGGGGGGGGGGGGGGGGGGGGGGGGGGGGGGGGGGGGGGGGGGGGGGG
>JAYJMA010136834.1:0-15516 GCA_036873895.1 Parotocinclus cabessadecuia | reverse complement strand
TTTTTGCATGTTTGTCACACTTAAGTGTTTCGGAACATCAAACCAATTTAAATAGTAGTCAAAGACAACACAAGTAAGCACAAAGTGCAATTTGTAAATGAAGGTGTCTATTATTAATGGAGAGAAAAATCCAAACCTACATGGCCCTGTGAGAAAAAGTGATTGCCCCCTAAACCTAATAACTGGTTGGGTCACCCTTAGCAGACACAACTGCAACCGAGTGTTTGCGATAACTTGCAGTGAGTCTTTTACAGCGTTCTGGAGGAATTTTGGCTCTCTTTCATTTTTGTAGAATTGTTCTAATTCAGTTACATTAGAGGGTTTTCGAGCATGAACGGCCTTTTTAAGGTCATACCACAGCAGAACTTTGACTAGGCCACTCCAAAGTCTTTATTTTGTTTTTCTTCAGCCATTCAGAGGTGGACTTGCTGGCATGTTTTGGATCATTGTCCTGCTGCAGAGCCTGCAGAGCCTAAGTTCGTTTCAGCTTAGGGTCACGAACAGATGGTCGGCCATTCTCCTTCAGGACCTTTTAGTAGAGAGCAGAATTCATAGTTCCATTTATCACAGCAAGTCTTCCAGGTCCTGATGCAGGAAAACAGCCCCAGACCATCACACTACCACCACCATATTTTACTGTTGGTATAATGTTCTTTTTCTGAAATGCAGTGTTTCTTTTACGCCATATGTAATGGGACACACAAATTCAACTTTCGTCTCATCGGTCCACAGAATGTTTTCCCAAAAGGCTTGGGGATCATCAAGATGTGTTTTGGAAAAATTGAGACGAGCTTTAATGTTCTTTTTCTTAGCAGTGTTTTTCTTCTTGGTGCTCTGCCATGCCATTTTTGCCCAGTCTCTTTCTGATGGTGGAGGCATGAACTCTGACCTTAACTGAGGCAAGTGAGGCCTGCAGTTTTTTTGGATGTTGTGGTGGGGTCTTTTGTGGCCTTTTGGATGAGTCGTCACTGCGCTCTTGTGGTAATTTTGGGTGGCCGGCTACTCCTGTGAAGGTTCACCACTGTTCCATGTCTTTGCCATTTGTGGATAATAACTTTCACTGTGGTTCGCTGGATTCGCTTTGGAAATGGCTTTATAATCCTTTCCAGACTGACAGATCTCAATTTCTTTCTTTCTCAATTGTTCCTGAATTTCTTTGGATCTCAGCATGATGTATAGCTTTTAAGGATCTTTTGGTGGACTTCACTTTGTCAGGCAGGTCTCAAACTAGCTTTACAACATTGTTCTCTTAAAAGGCCAATCCAAAATTGAGCAAGCCTAGCGCGACAGTGACAAGGAAAAACTCCCTAAAAGCCCTCCACCACTCCTCCACAGCAATTGTCACCTTTCAGTGCAGCTTGGGTTACAAGTCACCATTCAAACTGTAGGACCACTCATCCTTCGATGCCCTCCTGTGTATAAATGGATGTGCTAGACAGAAGCAGTGTGGGAGTAGGTGCATGTAAGTGCAGATGGGGCCCTATGAGTACAGGACTCATGTTGACAAACACCACAGGACAACATCTGGGACTCATCAACATCGGGGACCTGGCTCATCCGGCATGTCGAACTCCAATTCCCAGAGTTCCATTCACAGACAGAAACAGACACTTGACTGCACCTCTGGAATCAGGTGCTCTGATTCACCAGTCTATTGACTCTCATACACCTGTTCCTTATTCATTCATTTTCCACTGGACTTTTCAACCTAGAAGTATCAAGTAGCATTGATACTGTGTATCTCATTTTTTTTGTTTTATTTTTTTTTTTTTTTAAGTTTTTTTGTTTCTGCTTTTGATTTCTCCAGACTGATTTTTGTGTAGCTTGTGTCTGTCTTACTGTACCTCTGCTGCCTGCAGTACACCAGTTCTCTGCACTCATCTCCGCTCGCTCCCCAGACGTGACACTAACATTGCTAAGTTATTATAGACCATGGTACGATTGTGCTGTTTAAAATGTGTTGCTCCATCAGCTCAAATTTGTTTTGTTGAAACATCCAGTGGTTGTTAATATTGTTAGAAATGCAGGAATGCTTATATCATCCATTACAAGGCAATATGTGTATGGTAATTTTACAAATCACGTGGAATATAGAATATGCACGCATTAATAGGCACACATTTGCAAGCAAGTTAACCCCCAGTAGCTAGTTAGAGGGGTATGTAATTGTTTCCTGGTAAGAACTTAAGATTGAAATGTTATGAATCACTGACCGCTTAATTTACTGCAGAATTTCTATTAATATGCATTAATTACTTTACTGAGCACAACTCTTTGTTTCCACACTCATGGTCCGTTTGATCATTTCCATTTACCATACAGGTGCAGTTTGCACTAGAGTATTCCATTTAGCTTTGCTAAATATATTATATATAATATAATATATATTTGTGTATAGGAATAAAAATGTGCAGTTTCAAAACAAATACCACGGTCGACAGGGATCAATGTTGAAGCCCTGACACATGATGCCATGATTTGGCATCCCATCTGACCTGCTAGGATGGCATTTGGACCTGATTCACTGACAGTAACAGTAACATTACATAATTAGGCAAATGTGATAAAAAAAAAAAAGTTAAGAAACGGATCCAAAACTGACTATTGGGGTACTCCTTATGGGACAGTGACAATGGTGGAAGTAAACCCGTCTTTTCTTCAGACTGGAAGAAAAAAATGTGTAATAAAATGCCAATGTCTGGAAACTTTTAAAAAGAGTTAGCAGTGCTTAGATCCTTAGATAATCAGAGTTAGATGTTGGAGTACTTTATTAAGATTGCTATTCAGGGCAATTTTAGTGTTGTAGTAATAAAAAAGGCTTGAGTTGGTATTTTGTTGGAAATTGTGTGTTCAAAAGGGAAAAAAACCCCAAATACTGAATATGTGATGGTAATTTCTATACAACCAGGGAAAGCTCAAAAGAAACTCGAACCTTAAATTCATGTTATTGCTGTCATGGCTAGTATAATTACTTCCCTTTCACCACAAAATTAGAGAACATACAAAATAACCGACAGAAACGCGTTCACAAAGCACACTCTAGTGGATACCAGCTGGTACTGCATCCACAAAGTACAGCGGTCTGCTATTGCCTATCATCTATCTATCTATCTATCTATCTATCTATCTATCTATCTATCTATCTATCTATCTATCTATCTATCTATTTAGCAGAAGTATGTATTAGTATTAGTATTAGTATAATTATTAATGGTAAATTGTCTGACAGACATTGCTGAGGCGGTGATGATTCAGAATGCTCAAATGCCCAGGCCATCATGAACAACATGACCACGTCTGCAATCAGCAACTATGGTTACACATGCGCAGCTGAGGTAAATAAACCAACCACTCATGCAGTACATGCCAAAAATATACTTCTGATCTCAGTTTATCAGAAGAACACGCAACTTGAGTGTAAATGTGTGCAAATATGGTACAGCTGAAGTCTGAACACTGAAGGACGAACAAAGTAAGATATAGTGGTCTATGAACATTAATATAAAAAATAAAATATATAAATTTGCTGTTGTTACTCAAATAAACTTATTTAGAGGATCAACACTTTGCCACAGGTTGCTGCAAATATAATTATTGATTACATGACCCAGAATTGGATTAAGCATGTATGAAAATGGATGAATAAACCATAAATACAAAACTCTCCAGTTCTTCAAACTCCGAAAGGATATTTCCACTATCAATACAAGAACAATATATTAACATGATATACCAAAATATAAAATGGATGAGACTTTTAAAAAAATATATTATTATTAACTTCTAGGTGCCTTAATTGATCCCTGTTTTCATTCAACTTATTCATTTAACTTATTTAACTTAAAATATACGAATGAGCAATTTCAGTATTTGTGTTTGCTTAATGCAGATGTTTGTGTATTTTGCCTTGTGTGCATAGTGCAGCAGTTTCTGTTTCACATACAGATTGTATGTGAAACAGATTTTTTATGGTATTTCTTGGTGTTTATGATGCCATGTTCCAGTGTGTGACCTGGGACGTGTGATTCTTCGAAAAGATTAACTAAGTTCCTAATATTTCCTAGCTTTGATGGTAGAAAAATAAATTGTGGGCATTTTACAGAAGTTTTGCTGCAGTTAAAACTTCAAGAGACAATGTTCAGTTACCTTAAACTACTCTTTAGTTTCAAAAATTGCGTTTTGAATTCTCTTCAGCCAGCAAGACCATACAAGCTCAATGTGCCTTGGTGGTCCAAACTGGTCTATGTTAGTGCTGTTAGTGCTATGATTTGATGCTTGTTTGATTGGTAAATAAACATGTTCTTGCTGACAAAGCTGGTCGAATCGCATAGCAGTGTACAAAACATACCCTATGCTGATCATTGATGTTTGTCAGCAGGGTGATATTAGCTTGATAGCCTTTATTTTGAAAAAAATCACTCAGACTGCAGATCATATTTGATCTTTTTGATGTTATTACACTAAAGCAGCACAGCAGTCTACCTGCGACTGCTGGGGAGAATGCAGAGTCAAACAATCATTAATACCCCTGTTCCCCTTCTGTGCCTTACTCATTGTGGGTCCCTGTGTCTTTAGCACCATCCCATCTTTTGGAGGCCTAGTGGTTAAGGTACTGGACTATGGACCAGAAGGTCCAGGGTTCAAATCCCACCTCTGCCACAGCTGAGTCCTTGAGCAAAGCCCTTAACCCACAATTGCTTGGACTGTAAGACTGTATTAATTGTAAGTCGCTCTGGATAAGGGCGTCTGCTAAATAACAAATTTAAATCTTCCCATATGTCTTCAGAACACTCACAGTTTTCAAGATCTGTCTTATAATCCACATACTGTCTGCAGAGAGATGGGTGTATGTGTATGTTCCACACACTGTTTTAGGACAATAGGGTTTTAAATGAAGAATATGAGATGGAAATAAATCTAACATGGTTTTCCGAGTGGAAAAACATATGCACACAGCCTCACACTTGTACACAGGCAAACCTGGGTTACAGTCTTGGCCCTGGGGGAAAAGCAGGCCTTAATCAAAGCATGTTAAGAACATATTTGCCATTTGAATCCAGTTATCAGATTTGGTTTATTCAAAATCTGTAAAAAAAAAATGTTTCCTGAGCTCCATAATTAAATTACACATTTATGTAAATAGGGTACAATGGAAATAAATAGTACTTAAATGAGAGGTATAAATATACTGCTCACATGAAATAGGGGATATTTCAATCATACGATGTATTCATGTAATTACATTAATTTATTAATATAACCCATCAACACTGGGAGGAGGCGGGACATAGCAGATAATGGCTTATAACTGGCTTATTGATTTGGCTCGCTTGTTTTTGTTTAATGTAACGTGGCTGCGTTGGAGTTCAATCGAATTTTGAAAGAACTTAATAAGAAGCAGATGGTGTTTCCAGACTGCTTGGCGTACAGGGACACACCCGGAATTTAGACGGACACAGATGTAGGCTACACCTGTAGTTACCACTCAGTCTTAGGGGTACAAATGTGCATAAAAAATAAGGCTGTTAAACACTAAGTAGCTTGAGAGATTTAACAATTTTAATTGAATGCATTAATTTTGTTTATGCTAATTTAACTGATGCCTAATTTTATTAATTTTAAATTTAAATTATATTTAATTGAATAAATTAATTGCGGTCTACGGTCGTATGTGCCAAAACATATAGCTATGATCTTGTGACGTGGCTGACGTTCAGGTTTCAAGCAAGTGGTCAGTGGCATTTGTGTCTGTAGTGAATTTGTGTCATGTAGATCTGCTCAGCAGTCCAGCAAAAAAATCGTCTTTTTACCGGTGTGATGTTAGTGGGGCGCAGCAACACTGAATTGGGTCTGATGACGCCCATTATAAGAATCTTTTTAAATAGCTTTTTTGTGTTTAATATACAAACACACCACCAGAAAGACAGAATAAAAAACACACACACAAGAATTTGTATATGCAAGAAAAAGCATAATCTCCTCTTGTGAAAAGTAGAGGGCAGTGAGGGTCCTACTGGTCATGTGGTAGTGAGTCAGGGTTTATAATTATCAAAGTGTGACTGTGTCTTAAGTCTACGTAACAGGAAGGGACAGAGGAGATGAAATCATCTCTCTCTGAAAGTCAGATGAAATAATAGTTTAATACACTCATGCAGAATGCAAAGCGACTGTCTGTGTGACACAAAACGAAATATAAAACTGCAGTAAGTCAGCAAAGCGAGCAAACTGTTAAACGTTTGAGTTCAGATGAGTGTAATGTTAATGTATACTATTGTGCACTACTGTTGTGTACTGGTATCAAGCCAAATGCATTTGTACAGTGTTTTTTACAATGGGCATTGCAGCATCCCAGAAGTCAAGAGTAACAGACCAAAAGACAGTGGAAAGGAAAATGTCCCTTAAGATTACAGAAGGAAATATATATATATATATATATAAAGGTTTGGATACAAGGCCACATGTTATCACAAACTGCACACACACACACATTCCATACTCCCAGGATGAGTTAAGGAATCAGCCATGTGATATTGAGAGAATGAGATCGAATTTGATTATATATATACACAAATGTACAGACACTCATAGTCACAGTCTTGGTCAACATACATTTTGGGGACTTACTGTAGCTTGTTAATGGTACACTTACTTCTAACTCTAATTTCAACCTCAGTAACCAAAAGCAAATGTTTAGTTTTTTTAACGAACATTGCGTGATTGTTTTATATATTAACATATTTATTCATTAATGTGCAAAATATGATCAAAAGTTAAACAAGTCACATCCTTGTATCCACAAATATATATAAACGTGGCAGACATATACACACACACACACACACACACACACACACACACACACACACACACACACACACACACACACACACACACACACAGAGTGAACAGGCACCCGGCCGGCATAGTGGGGGCATAGCAGAAGGAAATTTGTTGTCCCGGACTTACTTAAACAAAGAAAGCCAGGTCGTTCCTAAAGTTCCCGTCATTGTTCCAGATCACGGTCGAGGACTACACCCAGGCGGCGACCACCCTGCTGAAAGCCCTCCACATCAGAGAGAAGTACGCTCGCCTGGCGTACCACCGCTTCCCCAGAACCACTGCCAAGTTCTTAAGAACCGCCAACGATGAGAAATGGAGCGAGGATGACGAGGTGCTGCCAGGTAGGACCTGCGTTTGATCCCCCAAACCCCAACTCCAACGGGAACTGAAACGTTCCAGCGCGCCGTGTGAACACGAACCGGTGTTTTTACGTTACAGATAGCTTACCCTGCCCGGCTGAAGGAGAAGACCCGTACAGCATGGACGACATCCCTCAGAACCTGGACTACGTCCTGAAGATGAAGGACGGTATCATCTACGTGTACGACGACGCAGAGGCCTTGAGCCATGACCAGCCACACAGTTTGCCTTACCCGGATCTGGAGACGTTCGCTATCGACATGGCACACGTCCTCGCCATGATCGCCGATGGACCAACGTAAGGATGGACCTTCTTCACATTTACCGTCTGATTTAGGTTCATCTGGGTCTGCATTGGTGGTACAGGGGCTACTTCTGCGCCACCGTGCCACCCCAGATCTGGGTTCGAGCCCCAACCCAGTAGCTACTTGTGTGGCATTTGTATGTTCTCCCCATGACCGAGGGTGTGTTTGCATTACAAAATGACGGGACGGTGGCTCATGCGTGCTGAGGCATGGTTTTGAGCAAAGGGTCCTCTGACGGGGGTAAATATAGATTCAACCCACAGACGCTTGAGAACAACTAACCCTCACGCTGGCCCCTGATGCCCAGTGTATGCTGTGCCCTTAAACCTTTAAGCCCATTAAGAAAACAATAATACCGGGGTTTGGACTTAGGGCCAAAAGTATTTGGTCACACACGTGGTACTGTAACAGGGTGGAACCACCATCACCTAGGGGTGGTTTTACTGAAAAGTGGAAGAGTTTAAGAACCACAAAGTGTCACACCATGTAAAGCCACAGAGCGGGGGCACCCAGTGGTGAGACAGGGTTTGGTACACCGGGGTTTGGTGGGTCAGAGGTTTGGTAAGTTGGAGGTTTGGGGAATCAGATGGTTGGTGAGTCGGAGGTTTGATGAGTCAGGGTTTGATGAGATGGAGGTTTGGTAAGTCAGATGGTTGGTGAGTTGGAGGTTTGGTGGGTCTGAGGTTTGGTGGGTCAGATGGTTGGTGAGATGGAGATTTGGTGAGTCTGAGGTTTGGGGAGACGGAGGTTTGGTGAGTCAGGGTTTGGTAAGTTGGAGGTTTGGTGAGATGGAGGTTTGATGAGATGGAGGTTTGGTGAGTCAGATGGTTGGTGAGTCGGAGGTTTGGTGGGTCAGATGGGTGGTGAGACGGAGATTTGGTGAGTCTGAGGTTTGGTGAGTCAGGGTTTGGTAAGTTGGAGGTTTGGTGAGTCAGGGTTGGGGAGTCAGATGGTTTGGTGAGACGGAGGTTTGATGAGATGGAGGTTTGGTGGGTCAGATGGTTGGTGAGTCGGAGGTTTGGTAAGTTGGAGGTTTGGTGAGTCCAGAAGAATGGTATACACCTGACTGGGGGAGGAGTTATAATGCTATGGGGCTGTTTTTGGTGCCTTAGTTCCTATGAAGGGAAATCTCAATGCTCCAGCATAACCAAGACATTTTGGACAATCATATGATTCTATAATGTATGGAAACGATTCCATATGATGACGTTTTACACAAGCTTAAATCACACAGCAAAACCAAAGCATCTGGCCGTTGGTTATATGATGCGGCCACATGAGCAGTAGCTGAACCCTGTAAGTGGAGACGACCACACCATGGTTTCACTGAAACAGACGTTCCTTTGTTTGCTTTCAGGAAGACCTACTGTCACAGAAGGCTCAACTTCCTCATGTCCAAGTTCTACTTGCACGAGATGTTGAACGAGATGGCTGAGCTGAAGGAGCTCAAGAGCGTCCCTCACAGGGACTTCTACAACGTCCGGAAGGTACGATACGGAACCCGGGGCTACGCTCTGGACCCCGGCTGAACATTTAAATCCAATCAGTACTTTTCTCTGATGGGCAGGTGGACACCCACATCCACTCCGCAGCCTGCATGAACCAGAAGCAGCTGCTCCAGTTCATCCAGCACACCTGCAATACCGAGGCCGACCGGGTAGTGATGGAGAAGAACGGCAAGAAGATCACGCTCAAGCAGGTCTTCCAGAACCTCAAAATGGACCCCTACGACCTGACCGTGGACTCGCTGGACGTTCATGCCGTGAGTCCTCCATACACAGCTGGCCTCCTTTTTATCAAACCTCCTTTTGTTTTGTTCTTTCTACCCTTTCTTCCTTATTTGATATAGAGCTTTTCTTTTAGAGGAGTGGACAGAGCTTGTGGGCGTGGTTATAACACGAGGCTTGTTTTTGGTACAGTAAAGTTATAAGCGGTATTTGTGAACGTAACTGGATTATAGAGCTTGATAAAGGTTGGATAAAGTAATCCCTTACCCACGTACTCCTATCAGATACCGATCAACCACGCCTCTGAGGGAGAGGAGAGAGATCACCCCTGTTCAGCTTAGTTTTTTAGGACTGAAATTCCTCCAGATTTGGAATGGTCTATAGATTTTATGGTCTGTAGAGGGAGAAACATTGACGGTAAATCCCTTCTGATCTTTGAGGAACATCCTGTGGCCCATTCGCTCCTCAGAGGCTCCTCCTGATTCGTTTTTGTGAACCTACCCCAAACAGTGTGTTCTTTAAACTCAGGGCAGGCAGACGTTCCATCGTTTCGACAAGTTCAACGCCAAATACAACCCGGTGGGAGCCAACGAGCTCCGTGAGATCTACCTGAAAGCCGACAACTACATCAACGGAGAATATTTTGCACGCATCGTCAAGGTGAAGGAGTTCTCCAGGGTCTTCTTAAACCCTTCACTCTTTCGAAAAATAGCCCAATAATAGCAGCGCGGCGTTGCTCTTTCTTTAGGAGGTGGCTCACGACCTGGAGGCGAGCAAGTACCAGTACGCTGAGCCCCGTCTCTCGGTGTACGGGCGCTCCCCTGACGAGTGGCTGAGCCTTTCCAAGTGGTTCATCCAGCAGAAGGTGTACTCCCCCAACATGAGGTGGATGATCCAGGTGCCGAGGATCTAGTAAGTCTTTTTTATGGCTTAGAGAATTAAAGATCAGCCAAAGGTGTTTGGACACCCGAACGAACGGCTGTCTCTTGTCGCTCAGCGACATTTTCAGGTCCAAGAAGATCATCCCGAGCTTCGCCAAGATGCTGGAGAACATCTTCCTGCCCATGTTCGAGGCGACTGTTAATCCGCAGAAGCACAAGGAAGTCCACGTGTTTCTGAAATACGTGAGTCCTCAAACACTGCTTACGCTCAAAGGGTACGAGCTACTGGGAGGGCTAGGGTACTCCAGGCATCCTTTGCTGGAGGTGTAGGCAAGAATCACTCTGGTTCAGCGGCCACGGGGAGCCGGTGAAGGAAAGGCAGCAGTGGGGTCATATAATGCCAGGGTACAAATATGCCCATCAGCGTTGGACGAAGCATCAGTTTTTACCCGTTCGCAGGTGACCGGGTTAGACAGCGTGGACGACGAGTCCAAACACAGTGATCACATGTTCTCCTACAAGAGCCCCAAGCCTGAGCAGTGGACCATCGAGGAGAACCCGCCCTACAGTTATTACATCTTCCACATGTACGCCAACATCATGGTGCTCAACAACCTGCGCAAGTAAGTTCCATCCACCGGATAGAAATGTTGTTTTTCACTAACTATAACTAACTAAACTGTCATTAGACACTTATCACGAGAGGGCATAAAAGTGCCGCCCTATAAAAAGGCTCTCAGAGGATACCTTTGGGTACTGTACCTCTTGGGAGCTGGGAGGTCAGCGATGAGGCACTTGAAGCCCAGTTGACAGACACTGGGGGTGGGGTGGCATCTTTGGACCTTCACTACACACCCCTGTAGGAAATTTGTTGTGACAGCTTTGGAATGATGGGACGCCATGAGAAAAAGCCCTGCGTCTCATCTGGCGTTTTTTGCATTTTGAAGGGAACGAGGCCTCAACACCTTTCAGTTCCGTCCTCACTGCGGAGAAGCCGGGTCCATCACCCATCTGGTGTCGGCCTTCCTCGCTGCGGACAACATCTCTCACGGCCTCAACCTCAAGAAGGTTAGTGCGTCCACGTTTCATTTCACTCGGGTCAGGGTCCTGGGGACACTTCCGAGACCCCAGTTGACCCAACTCGTGTCTTTGGGACGGGAGGGGAAGCGGGGCATCAGGCTCTGGCGGCGCTAGCAGGACGCCCGTTTCAGACTGCTGTGCCAGCTGAAGCTGCGGGGGCTAGACTGGCGCCGGTGCCCGGCCTATTCCGGGTTTATATGCGTTACACTTGACCGTTGAACCCGTTTGTCTCCTTCCCCAGAGTCCTGTGCTGCAGTACCTGTACTACCTGGCCCAGGTTCCCATTGCCATGTCCCCTCTGAGCAACAACAGCCTGTTTTTGGAGTACTCCAAGAACCCTCTCCGAGAGTTCCTCCATAAGGGCCTGTGTGTGTCCCTGTCCACCGACGACCCCATGCAGTTCCACTATACCAAAGTATGTTCCTGGTGCCCTAACCAGAGTCTCACACAGGGCTGTGGCTCGCACTGACCTCCTGTTTTTTGGGGTGCAGGAGGCCCTGATGGAGGAGTACGCCATTGCCGCCCAGCTCTGGAAGCTCAGTACGTGCGACGTTTGCGAGATCGCCAGAAACAGCGTAATACAGAGCGGCGTCTCACACCAGGTGAGATTAAAGAAACACACAAAAATAACTCACAAATAACACACGGGTTTGAGGAGAATGCTTGAAACGGCTGTCCATCCTGTCCAGTGGTGAGACAGGAGCTGAGTCTGCATTCGCAAAAGAAAGAAAAGAGAAAGAAAGAAACAAAGAAAGACAAAAAGAAAAGAAAGAAAGAAAATGAAAGAAAGAAAAGAGAAAGGAAGAAACAAAGAAAGACAAAAAGAAAAGAAAGAAAGAAAAAGAAAGAAAGACAAAAAGAAAGGAAAGAAATAAAAAGAAAGAAAGAAAAGAGAAAAAAAGGAAAAAAGAAATAAATAAAACAGAAAGAAAGAAAAAGAAAGAAAGAAAAGAGAAAGAAAGAAAGAAAGAAAAGAAAGAAAGAAAAAGAAAGAAAAAGAAACAGAAATAAAAAAGGAAGAAAAGAGAAAGAAAAGAGAAAGAAAAAAAACAGAAATAAAAAAGGAAGAAAACAGAAAGAAAAGAGAAAGAAAAAAACAGAAAGTAGGAAAGAAAGAATGAAAGAAAAAAGGAAGAAAACAAAGAAAGAAAGAAAAGAAAGAAAGAAAAAGAAAGAAAGAAAGAAAGAAAGAAAAGAGAAAAAATGAAAAAAGAAAGAAAAAGAGAAAGAAAGAAAAGAGAAAAAAATTAAAAGAAAAAGAAAGAAAAAGAAACAGAAATAATAAAGGAAGAAAACAGAAAGAAAAGAGAAAGAAAGAAAAGAAAGAAAGAAAATGAAAGAAAGAAAGAAAGAAAGAAAGAAAAGAGAAAAAAATTAAAAGAAAAAGAAAGAAAAAGAAAGAAATAAAAAAGGAAGAAAACAGAAAGAAAAGAGAAAGAAAGAAAACAGAAAGAAAGAAAGAAAAAGAAAGAAAGAAAGAAAGAAAAGAGAATAAAATTAAAAGAAAAAGAAAGAAAAAGAAACAGAAATAAAAAAGGAAGAAAACAGAAAGAAAAGAGAAAGAAAAAAAACATAAAGAAGGAAAGTAATAATAAAAGAAAAAAAAGAAAGAGAGAAAAAAGAAAGAAAGAAAACAGAAAGAAAGAGAGAAAAAAGAAAGAAAAAACAGAAAGAGAGAAAAAAGAAAGAAAAAAAGAAAGAAAGAAAACAGAAAGAGAGAAAAAACAAAATGTAATCCAATCCCAACAGTAAAAGAAAAAGAGAGAGCCATAGCTGTACCTCCATTACATAAATAAAGAAAAGAAAAGAAAAGAAAGGTAATTAATTCCACCCTAAGGAAAGAAAAAAAAAGTACAAAAAAATCACACTAAGAAAGTGAAGAAGGGAAAAAAGAAAGCAGTCTGATCTTCCTAAGAGGCGTTTGTGGAGAAAGGGGTCACAAAGCCATCTCTAAAGAGTCTGGACTCCAGCAGAGCCACAGTCGGACAGAGGGAAGTGTTAGGGTGTAACTCGTAAGCACCTAAAGGCATGACATGAATGTAGAATGATAAGGAGCAGAAAGTGGGCGTGGCTCAGGGGTATTTCACTCACCCTACCTTTAATATCTCACCTGGTACCTGATTGTAGGTGTAACTCAAACATAAGAACATTGTGTTACTGTGAACACACACCGTGACCTGACGTAACCCCTGAACGGATCCGTGACTAAGCTCTTCTGAATGACCCACATGGGTGGAGGAACCAGTCTGTGAGGGGTACAGCCCAAAAAGGAGACCAAACATTCAATAAGGCACTTTGTAACCTTGAGGTTTGGGACGTCCCTAAAACGTCTCTGTTCTTTCATTCATTCCAGATCCAGTAAATTAACACAAGTTTCAATATCTAATCTCAGAGATTTTTATAAAAGCTTTAGATTTTACCTGCTTCTCAAAGGATTATTATTATTTTTATTATTTTAGTGCTTGAATTCGATCTTTTCAGAGGAAAAAAAAGATCTTACTCTTTAAAGAAAGAAATAAATTATTGGTAAGGATAAAAGAAACAAAGAAATAAGAAAGAGGAATAAATTCTACTCGAATAAAGAAATTAAAAAGAGGGAAAGACAGAAAGAAAAAAGGGATAAAGGAAGGGAAAAAAACAAAAAAAAGAAGGAAAGAAAAAAAAAGAAAGAAAAAAAGAAAGAAAGAAAGAAAAAAGAAGGAACGACAGAAAGAAAAAAAGGGAAAAAGGAAGGAAAAAAAAGAAAGAAAAAAAGAAAGAACAAACAAAGAAAGTAAAAGAAAGAACGACAGAAAAAGAAAGGTAAAAAAGAAAGAAAGAAGAAAGAAAAAAAAAACAATGAAAGAAAAAAGAAGGAAAGAAAGAAGAAAGAAAGAAAGAAAAAAACAATGAAAGAAAAAAGAAGGAAAGAAAGAAAGAAAGAAAGAAAGAAAGAAAGAAAGAAAGAAAGAAAAAATAAAGAAAAAAGAAGGAAAGATAGAAAGAAAAAAAGGGAAAAGGAAGGAGAAAAAAGAAAGAAAAAAGAAGGAGAGAAAAAAAGAAAGAAAGAAAGAAAGAAAAAAAGAAGGAAAGAAAAAAGAAGGAAATAAAGAAAGAAAAAAAGAAGAAAAAAAAAAAAAAGAAGTAAAGAATGAAAGAAAAAAGAAAGAAAGAAAGAAAAAAGAAAGAGAGAAAGAATGAAAGAAAAAAGAAAGAATGAAAGAAAAAAAGAAAGAAGGAAGAAAAAAGGCAAGAAAGAATGAAAGAAAAAAGAAAGAAAGAAAAACGAAAGAAAGAAAAAAAGAAAAAAGAAAGACAAAGAAACTCTAAAGAGAATTTAGAGAAAGGAAAGAAACAAACCCTAAAGAAAAATAAAGTTAAAAGAAAATAAGGAAATAAGGAAGGAAGACTTACAATAAAATTAAAGATGGCAAATTTTTATTTTCTTGGACAAAAAAAAAAAAGACAAGACGGCGATGCTAACCATCTGTTATTTATATCCACCAAGAAAAATAAGGAGATAAAGAAATAAATCCTAAAGAGAAAAGAAACAGCTAAAGAGAAAACTGAGGGGGAAAAAAAAAAAGAAAAAGTAACGATCAATAAAGAAAAGAAAACAACAGAAGCTGAGATGAAAACGAGAGAAATGTTGTTTTACAGGAGAAGAAACACTTTTTAGGAGAGAAGTACCTGGAGGACGGCCCGGACGGGAACGATATTCGGCGCACCAACGTGGCCCAGATCCGCATGGCCTACAGGTACGAGACCATGTGCAACGAGCTGAGCTTCCTGGTGGACGCAATCAAGTCCGAGTGCATGGCCAGGCACGGCCACTGAGCCCCGCCCCCTCCTCCCTCCTCCCTCCCAAAAAAGGGAGCGCCGGCCCGTTTCAGACAACACAAGCAAACATGGAGAGGGATTTTATTTTAATTCTTACAGACGGGAAAGTTCTTCTTTTTTTTTAACGTTCAGATTTGCGTGAAATTTAATGAAACTGCTTTTTAATTTGCATTTCTCTTTTTATTTTTTTTGTTCTTATAGCTGGGGTGATTTTGGTTTAAAGTTGCACCATAGTTACAGATCTTAGCTTTGTCTGTGGATAAACTTGTTTCAGGGAATGAAAAACTAGGAAAAGCACAAAAAGTGTTTAAAATAAAAGCTTTCTACTTCTCTAAACACAGCCGAGTCTTTGATGTGCAGCTACGACTTCAGCTTTCAGAAAAAACCCATCCTGTTCTACAGATCATTAGCAATAATTACCAGGTGTTAATAATAACCCCACGCAGACCTACAGACCCCCCCCCCCATAACCACTACAACCCCACCACTACCCCACTATCACCC
>JAYJMA010136823.1:0-15517 GCA_036873895.1 Parotocinclus cabessadecuia | reverse complement strand
ATATATATATACACACACACAAATTGTGCTCAACAGTTGAGCAATTTTCTCTGACTTTACATCAACAATGTGGATCAATCTGGTAGACTTCTAATAGAGTGCACGGTGAGTAAACTGTGTTTTATAACCTTGTGTCTGCAGTGTCTGATTCACTCATACGAACCAAACTAACACAACCACCACCACATCAGTGTCACATCAGCACCCAAATAGTACCTGATCTGTGGTGGTCCTGACCATCATCATATCATCGAGTAATGGGCACAATCAAACGATGCAGAAAAACAGATTACAGCCTGTACGTGTATGTAAAATCTGTCGTTCCTTTTGGCTTATCCTTTCATTAAAAATAACATTTAACTTTCATAAAAACAAATAAAGAGAATATCAAGGATAAGAGTACAAAGAGTGACACTAGTATTTTCACTTAAAACTAGTTGATTAAAAGAAAGAGTCTTGTTATAAACTGATCATAGGACAGAGGCATAATAAAGCCTGGTACTTTTAACTTTAGATAGTTAAGTACAAATACTGCTCAGCTCTACAGGAGGGACTGCTACTAACATTTTATCGTCAAGAACCTGGCTTGTGTTGTTCATCCTCAAATACTTGTTGGAGTATGGTGAGTTTTCGAGGCTCACTGGAGAGAATAAAAAAGGCAGTTAGCACAGCCATTTGCCAGCACTCGCCTGCAAGAGCATGACAGTCAGAAGGCTAAGCAAATAGCCCGAAAAATAATTGAATTCATCTGGTTACATGACCAGCCTTTTTCAGTGGTGGAAGAATAGTTGTGCCTGCAAGTAGTTTGTATTTTTCTCTTGGGAAAAGTCAGTAAAACATGTTTTTGTCTAAGATCATTTTATTGTTCCTTTTTTCCAGATTACATATCCAGTAGCACTCATCATAACAAAATCGAAAAATTTACAGCCAGTAATCTGATCGGCATTGGTGATTGGAATCAGCCATATAAAACATGATCAGAGCATCCCTACTTATATATTGTGGTACATTTCCGTTCACCTCTCTCCCCGTTTTGTTATTTTCACACGATCCCTTAACGCTGTTTTCATTTCCCAGTGTGGCATTTGTGTGTGTTTGTGCTTGCTTTTCAGAAGGTCCATTGGTTCCCGCGTCATCATTTCCACTCCCTCCTGCATGTACACACCTGACACAAATTTCATCTCATTACCACGCTTCCATACCACTGGCTCAGACACCCACACATCGCCATATAGTTTTGTCTCGTTACCCGGTACCTGGCTCAAATTTGCTATCTTTAGCCTAGCTGCTAGCTCCTGCTTTTGTTATACTAGCTGTTTTCAGCATTTTTTTTGGCTCCCATGCCGCTTTTTTTTGTCTTCCACCTTTTTCCTAGTTTCTGATTCCTCCCCTGAAATCCTCTGCCTGCAGCCTGGGATCCCACTGTTCACACTGGACTTCGCTTATCTCCTTAGCAGCAAGCACACCACCACCGATTTTCATCACCGCTGCACTCCTTTTGAGGCACCACTTCACACGTTCATGTTCTGCCATGTCTTGCTGCCAGCTTCTGAGACTCGACCTCTCACTCGTGCCTCATTCAGGACTCGCAAGTTTCAGTTGTTATTCTTTCTGTTTTCTTGCTTTCAGTTATAATTTTGCATCAGCCCATTATTCCTGCATGCATATTCTTCCAGTACCTCCGTTTCTTTGTAATACACCACTTATTTACTAGTTTGGTTATCCATCTGTGGATTTTGCATCTTGGGTTCCAACATGGAACCCACAGATTCTCAGGCGGCTGCCCCACACGGTCTCTGACGGCACCCAGGGCTCCACTTCCCCTCTGAATGATCTCACAAGGACCATTGAGAACCTGCCTTGGGAGCCCCCCATCACAGCTCCTTTTGATGGCGACCGAGGAAGTGCTGGGGATTCCTCTTGCATTGCGGCCTGGATTCAAATAGCATCTGTTTTTTTCTGGTTTTTCCACCCATTCAGGACAAGGCCTTAATGTGGGCTGATGACACACTCTCCCAGAGGAGCTTTGAGGAGGACTCGAACCACGACTTCACAGTCAGTTCAGGGCACTTGGTCGGTCTCATAATATGCAGTTGAGTTCTGGTCCTTGGCTGCAGACGCCGGATGGATTGACGTGCCTTGTGCGAGGCATTATGGAAGGGTTTGTCTGAGCACCTGAAGGACGAGCTCGCAGGCCATGATGAGCCCTCCGACCAGCAGGCTGTTGTGGATTTATATTTCTGTCTGGACCGGCGTCTCCGCAAACGTCCCCGCTTCCCCACAAAGGGTCCGCTGCTCGAAGGACCTCCTCCTCTCTGACACGGGACCCCAGCACTGCCTCCGACTCAGAACCAATGCAACTGGGACGTACCAAGCTAATGCCTGGCAGGAAGCAGTGACTTTGCCTCTGCTGCGGCAATCGTGGCCATTCCATCCGCCTCTGTCCGGTTTGCCCAAAGATGAGTCCTGGCGAGCACTGACCTGAAACCCTCGCTACCCTGTCTCAATCTTCCCGTGAACATGCACCTTCCGGGGATCAACCTTGTCGGGGATGCCATGATGGACTCAGGGGCCGAAGAGAAACTGCCGACCCTGGCTCAGTATAATTTCAAATTTCAAATTTATTTATATAGCTCTTTTCACAATGGTCTTAAAGCAGGTTTACAATATTATTTTATTTTAAAAGGCCAATCCCAAGTTGAGCAAGCCTAGGGCGACAGTGGAAAGGAAAAAACTCCCTGAATTAAGAGTGAAGAATCTTTGGGAGGGCCAAGACTCAAAAGGGACTCCTCATCCTTGGGTGGCGTAGATGTTAATTGAATAATTAAGTTGTAGTAATAGTAAAAATAAGTAAATAATAAAATTTAAAATTGGTAATAAATGGTGGGTCGGTCCCATCACATTCTGAGTAATACACATGGATTCTAAAATGGACTCAAAAGTATTTTAAGTGGATCCTGCTAATTTTTAGAGTGAATGTTAAAATCACCTACAATTAAAGCCTTATCTGTCGAAAGTACTAAGCAGGAAAGAAAATTAGCAAATTCCTGAAGAAATTCTGATTAAGGGTCGGGAGGGCGATAAATAGTGATGAGCTGAAAAGAGTATGGTTTAAACTTACCTAATGATGGATCAGTCACATTAACAATCAGTATTTCATAGAAATTACATGAATCCATGACCATTAGGACGAGGGCATTGAACATAGCTGTACCCGGGAAGGGAGGCTTGATTCAAGGCTAAATATTCATCTGGTCTAATCCAAGTGTCAGTAAAACAGAGTGTGTGTAAGTGTTTATAAGTAATAAATTCATTTATAATCACTGCCTTGTTTGGAAGTGATCTAATGTTAAGTAATCCTAGCCTAAGTTTAAGATTTCTACAATAGCTATCTGTGTTTATGCTAATGTTATAATGCTGATGTTATTAATACAGATATTTTTGGTGCGTTAAGGTTCGGGGTAGATGTGGGTAACGGACACAATTTTAATAAAGTTAGATCTGGCTGAAGGTGCTATGGGCAATATTGCAGGAGATAAGAGCAGCACCTTCTCAATTGTAACTCGACTATCGACTGGAGACGCAAATCCGGCGGGAGTGACTCCTGTCTTCAGAGCTGTCTGGTGATAGCTGTCCGCATGTCCAAGGCCCCCTTGCAGCACTTCTTGGCCCATGCTCTAGGACTACCTCAGCTGGTGTGCCATTGTGTACCTCAACGACATTGCAACATCTTCTTCCGGTGCAAAGAACACGTTGGGCACGTCCGCCAGGTTCTTTTCTCACTACTGAAAAAGAGATTCTTAATCAAGGCCGAAAAGTGCGGATTCTAAGTCCACACGGTTGTGTTCCTCGACTTCTTTATTCAGAGTATAATATAATACAGGAGATAAATATATATATATATATCTCATGCGCAGTCTTCCTGCCCAGCAGACCACACCCACTCACTCGCACGATCGGACTTACTTTCACACTGATTACACACACCTGTTGCGCATTATCACTATCTCTGTTTAAGCCCTCTCTCACTTTACTTCCTTGCTGATCTATTTGGTTCATTCCAATTGTGACGCGCCTTCGAATATATCTATTTTTCCTCTTACCGTGTTTTGACCTTCCTTCTATTTCCCGACTTCTCTCCAGAAGTGACTTTTGGCAAGGTTTACGGTTACGAGTTTGGATTGTGGTTAATTAAGTTCTGTCATCGCTAGCTACATTTGGCTCTGCTTCTCTCAGTAGCTTACAGTTAGATCATCCGCACATGGAGCCAGCGGCCACGGGACCATCCTCCAACGCCGCTTCTGGATCTCAGGATCCCATCACGGAGCTTCGCGAACAGATCATGGAAATTGCGCACGCCGTTTGATAACTTTTGGAAGTGAAGTGAAGTTTGTGACTGACCTTCCTTCATTACAAGGGAATGCCACTCACCGTCCTGGACTGCTTTTCAGGTTTATTCCCTTATTCCCAAGTTGTCTACAGCATTTGAGACAGCGGAGGCTCCCTTCAGCAAGGTGTTCACACTATTTGGGATCCCAGAGGTCATCCACTCAAACCGCGGTCCCCAGTTTACATCTTCAGTTTTGTCTGCCTTCCTGGAAAAGTTGGGGGTAGCTGTCAGCCTTACCTTGGGCTATCACGCTCAGTCTAATGGCCAGTGTGAGCGTGTAAATCAGGAACTGGGGAAGTTTTTGCGTATTCACTGCGATCAAACCCGACAGACTGGGCCCGATTCTTCCTGTGGGCCGAGATTGCCCAAAGCTCTCTCTGGCACGCATCCACAGGTCTCAACCCATTTCGGTGTGTTCTAGGTTTCCAGCCACCCTTTGCTCCCTGGGATCCCACACCATCTGATGCACCAGCACTGGTTCATGAGGAGTGAGGAGGTTTGGACTCAGGTGCACCAGAAGGTCTCCAGTGCTATCCGCAAGTATGAAGCCCAGGCAGATCGACGGCATATTTTCATCCGGGGGACCAAGTAGGGCTATTGACCCGCAATCTTCGCTTTCTGGGAACTCGGAAACTGTTTCCCAAATTTATTGGGCGGTTTAGAATTAATAAGAAATTAAATAATGTCACTAAATTGCCCTATCCCAACCTTTTGTGATTTAGGGTTGTTGAAATGCTAAATATTTTAGATTTGTTGATTGACTGAGATATTTGTATTTGTTTTTAGGAACACACAGACATGGAACAACGAAATCAGGGAAAAGTTTGGTGTCACAAAACCTTATCTTTAATGAAACGGTTCCAGTCCAGTACAGTCCATGCGAAGACTGTGAAACAATTGTCTGATCTTTATTGTTTTATTATTACATAATGACCTGTTCTTTATACAATGCAGGTAGGAAAGGTATGGTAACCTGTAGACTTCTCTAAAAGTACGAACTTTGAATTGAAATGAGATTTAAAGTGTGGGTTGTAAATGTGCCATGTCCTAATAAAATCAGCACACAAATTGTGCTCTCTTCTAAAGAAAGGTATGTTTGCATAACCAATGCCCAGACCAAATCAAATTTCAGAGCTGCTTTAGAAAGGAATTGCAAAGTTGCATAAAGCTGGAAAATGCTACTAGAGCATTTCTGAAGATCCAGATGCTCATCAAGTCACAATACTACAATTTTCAAAACTCAGCTAGGATGCTTAATTTTGGTGTCCTGCAGTGATCCTGCATTTTGAGCCATGTACAGTGTTAAGGGAGGTGAAGCAAAGATTTTGTGCCAAGGGACCTTGAACAAGAATTATTCATATACAACCCCAGTTCCAATGAAGTTGGGACTTTGTGTAAAACAGAAATAAAAACAGAATATGATGATTTGCAAACCCTTTTTAAACCATATTCAACTGAATAAACTACAAAAACAAGATATTTAATGTCCAGACTGATAAACTGTTGTTTTTTGCAAATATTCACTCATTTTGAATTTGATGCCTGCAACATGTTCCAAAGAAGTTGGGACAGGGACATGTTTACCTTTTCTTTTAATAACACTCAATAAGCATTTGGCAACTGAGGACACAATGTTGAAGCTTTGTAGGTGGTACTCTTTCCCATTTTTGCTTGATGTACAACTGTTCAACTGTCTAAGTCTCCATTGCCATATTTTGAGCTGCATAATGTGCCACACTTTTTAATGGGAGACAGATCTAGTACCTACCCTCTTTTACTATGAAGCCATGCTTTTGTAACTCATAAAGGATGTGGTTTGGCTTTGTCTTGCAAAAATAAACAGGGACGTCCCTGAAAAAGACATTGCTTGGGTGGCAGCTCCAAAACCTGTGCTCCAAAACCTGTATGTTATTTAAGCATTAATAGTGGCTTCACAGATTTGCAAGTTACCTGTCACGTGAGCACTAACAAGCCCCCATACTATCAGAGATTAACTTTTCGCTGCTAACAATCTGGACAGTCCTTTTCCTCTTTGGCCCGGAGGACATGACGTCCATGATTTCCAAAAACAATTTGAAAATCATTTTTGAAACCGGGACTTTTGAAACCAGGACTGCAGTAACCTAGCTGTTAGGCTACTGGACTTTGGACCTGATGGTCCAGGGTTCAAATCCCACCTCTGCCAAGCTGCCACAGTTGGGCTCTTAACCCACAATTGCTTGAATTGTAAGAATTTATCAGTTGCTCTGGATAAGGGTGTCTGCTAAATGCCGTAACTGTAAATGTGGACACGTCAGACGACAGGACACTTTTCCACTCAGATGAGCTCGGACCCAGAAAAGCCAGTAAAATCCTTGCAATCGCATGATGAGAAACGTTGTTCAATTCAAAGCTCAATTCAAATTTATTTATATAGCGCTTTTTACAATGGTACATGGTCTCAAAGCAACTTTACAATATTATATTATCTTAAAAGGACAATTCCAAATTGAGCAAACCTAGGGCAACAGTGAAAAGGAAAAAACCTTGGGAGGACCAAGACTCAACAGGGGACTTATTCTCCATGGGTGGCCTGGATGTTAATTAAATAAATACTAAATGTATATTAAATTATAGCAAATTAGGTAAATAACAATTTAAATCAATAACAAATCAATAATAAAATTTCAATTAGTAATAAAATAAATAAACTAAATTGTGAAACAAAATAGATTATGAAATTATATGATGGTTCTTAACCTGTTGGACTTTCTGCTCATGCAGTTGTTCACAAAGTGGTGAACCTCGCCCCATCCTTGCTTGTGAATGACTAAGCATTTTTTGGGATGCTCCCCTTATACCCAATCAGACGGCTAATTTTGAGCATTCCTCAATTTTCCCAGTCTTTTGTTGCCCCTCCAGTCACAACTCTTTTGGAATGTGTTGCAGGCATCAAATTCCAAGTCAGTGAATATTTTCAGAACGTTATTCAGGTTAAACATGAAATATCTTGTCTTTGTAGTGTATTCAGTTGCATATGGATTTGAAAAGGGTTTGCAAATCACATTAGTCTGTTTCTATTTATGTTTTATACAACGTCCCAAATTCATTGCAATTGGGGTTGTAGAAAAACACTCCAACAGCGATACACAGAAGTGAATATCTTTGGTTTATGGAACTAACAGTTTAGCATTGTGAAGGGAGCATCATGGTTTGGTCTGTTTTTGCTGTTTTATATTTAGCTCTAATAGCAAGCAATGACATCTCTTTATAAATGTAATTTTATTTGAGTATTATACCCATGTAACCTCAGTCTGTGAAGAGCAGGAACATGTTCTTTAAGCTAATTACACAAACCAAAATGAATTGAGATGAAACAGTACTAATCAAATCATTAGTTGTCTTGTGGCTGCAGACCTGTGAACGCAGCTGATTTATGTGTGTGATATATTGCTATGAAATAAGTATCCCTGTGTCTGCAAAGATTACACCTTTGCACTATGCACTTGGAAGCATATTTGCATATGCCCTCCTACAGGTATTGATCTTTATCACAGTGATTTTGATGCACTGAATCACACAGTCGAAACAGAATTCTAGATCTTTTTTTTTTTTTGGAAGAAATGTTCCGTGCAGATTGTTATCAGCAACAAGTTTAAAAGTCAGGGTTTATCATGGTATGGTATAATTTACACTTCTGAGATGGAAGCATTGTGGAACACCATTGACTGCCTTTAATACCATGGTTTGGAGGGTTTGGAGGGTTGCCCATTCATGTTTAAGAATTCAATACAAAACCACATGCTGCACACATTACAAATGCATGGCTGTCGAAGAAGAGGGTACAGGTACAGTACTGGCCTACGTGCTGGCTTAACATACCCCCAACAGAGAATGTGTCAAGAATCTTAAAACAAAAAATGGCCCATTAAAAATCCTGTACTGTTGCTCACCCCAAGACAGCGCTATCAGGAAGAATGGGACAAAATAACACCTGACACAGTCCATCCTTGGTATTTTAGCATGTAGTGTAAAGAAATGGCAACATTACAAAGTAGTAAATGCCTTACCATCCCAGCGTTTTTTTTTTTTGAATGTAATGTAAGTCACAAAACTACAACAATAACATATTATATAGATCAGATTCAGAACTAATGTTGTTGGATTAAAGCAAAATAAAAATAAGTACTTTTTGAGACCAATGGCAGTGCATATGAATGTAGGCTATGTTTGTACACTCATTTATTTATTCATTCATTTTTTTAATCTGCTTAATTTATCTGAGGGACACTTGAAAGAACCAGTCCTAAACATGGTGGCAATATCGACACACACACACACACACACACACACACAAACTGGGAAACCATAGAGACTTCAAATGTCCCAATGAAATAACTGACAAACTCAGGGTGTACATGCAGTCTCCACACAGAAAGAATCTGGACAAAGACTTAACCAATAGTCTCTGGAGCCGCATACACATGTTGAGCTCGGTAATATATACAGACAGCTCATGTTTCCTCCAAATTTACCATAATCATTACAGATGTCTGCTGCACAGACAAGTCCAGCACTCTTCCCAAATTGCTAGAAAGCAATTACAAAATATTACAAGAAATAATTAGAATTAAATGCAATTTGCCAAGTGGAAGAGGTATAAAGAGATTAGAGTGTGGCTGGGAGGTGAGGCACATCATATGTTTCCAAGTACCTCTTATGCTTAAAAATACAAAAAATATGCATTGAATCTGACTGAACTAGAAGAAAACTGTTGTATGTGGAGCACAAGACTAGGCCCCTCATAAGCTATTATTTTCCTGGTGAGACCTGGCCCTATATTATTGCCCATTATCACTCACCTGGCCTTGTTTAGGGTGACAGTGGCTGGTTGATGAAAAGTCTACAGGAAATACCAATAATATTATAAGCTTTTTCACAGCCCCACTGGGATGGACATAGACAAGATATCCACTGTCTCATTGGACACAGCCAACTGCAGCAACAACTGCTTGCTCACTGCCACTGCCAAGTTCACTACTCAGTTGCCTAGTATTTACTTGGAATGTGTTACCTGACATTTTAGGCATGGGTAACCTTAAGTAGTAGAGGAGGAGCTCAGAATACTATAAAGCATATTACAGATCACTTTCCATGCAGGCCAGTTTGAAAGGTCTTGTACAGGGAGGTGGTAGCTATGTCCTTCACAGACACTGACCCCTGTTCCCCTTTTATGCACCACTGGGAACTTCCTATAATGAAAGTGCCATGGAAGTCATTCTCAACAACTATGACATTTTGCTGACACGCAGTTAGCCGCCGTTCAATCTTCTTATGTAAAACATTCATATGCCACTCGCCAGTGAATGGATGAACTTTGCACTGAATCAATGGTATTGATGAGTAATAGATCATGCAAGACAACAAGACTGACATCATAAAAATGAATTCATTATGTTGGGAAAGTCAACATCAGTATGGAATCATAACAGGTCAAAGCAAAGGTAATCCAAATCAATAGCACAATTATGGTAATTGACTCAGTTGCCAGGGATATGGCCAAACAAAAATGAAAAGATGGCTTAAATGTAGTATTATGTGGTGAAATGGATCATGCACTGTATGCTGTTTAATGGCAGATAAATGACATTATTATATGGTTGTAAATCAGTAATTCTTAAAGTTTTATAGGCTGGTTATAAGTGCTTTTGGCAGTAATTAATGTACAGTACAGACATTCCCTGGATTACTATGGGGATACAATCCAATAAAGCCAATCTGAACTTATTGAATACAGTCCTTAACAACAAAAAATGAAGCACACAGAAATTATTGTCAGATTGCTGCAAAACTTGGCATGCATTTATGTCTCAGGCAGATATGTTAATTATTACAGGTGTGGTCTGATTAGACGCTGGGTCTTGCCACAATATGGTGTAAAATGACTTCCCCTGCAATCTATAAAAAGACTCTTCGAGACTACTTTTGGATAGCGTACCTCAAGATAAAAGATTGTTGACTGCTAGACATGGCTTTACGATGCACTCAAAGACATTTTGGCCAATGGAAAGACATTGAGAGGGGGTCCATCACTGGATTAAGAGAAGCAGGATGGATCATCACAAATTGCTTCCCATCCCATCCCATAATGACCTTTATGGCCTAGCTTTTAGGCATTGTTCCAGCACCACACACTAAGATGTTCCTCTACCTCAACGTCTCTCTACTGGTCTTCACCAACAGAACCCAGTCCCACCATGACCAGGTCCCACCAGAGTGCAGTAACACCCTCCATCATTTAGTCATTAGGACACGATGTACCTCCAATAACTTACCACTGAGGACTCTATTTAGTTATTTATTTTTAATTTAATTAGTAATTAAAATGTTATTAATAATTAAAATATATATATTATTAATTTCTTAATTTGACGATTACCTTAATATACTTTTAAGTAATTATTTAATTAACATCTAGGCCACCCAAAAGCACATATACATATGTATATAAATACAGTCAAATTAAATTGAATTGATGTGTAGGAAGCCGTGATTTCTTGAGGCTACACGCACAGCGAACAGGCTCTAGATGAGACAGACCATCAGTAGAGAGGATTGTATGACCCAACGACAAGCATGAGTAGCAACTGTAGCTTTTACAGTTTTTTTTCTGTCCACCATAAAGACACAGGTGACACCTTCTATACACACCTTCTCTACGCAGTCAGTCACTAGTGGTGACATAAGGGACACTAACAACATACCTAGCCATATGATCAGGACCTATGTGTATTTTGTTGCCTCTTGTTTCAGGGCTTCCAACTGGCATTTTTTTTGCAGCAGGATAATTCTTGCCCAAGCACAGCAAACATTTTCCAGGAATATGTTTACCAGATTGCAGCACTTCTTTTGGCTGCCCAGTCCCCAAATGTATTGACCATAAAGCATTTATGGTACCTGCTGGGATGCCAGCTTCTGCAATCTATGCGTTTGGAGGATGTACAGGCCCAACTTTGGGCAAATGTGTAATACAGGCATATCTAGCAATCAGTGATCTTTCACCACGTGTTATACTACCCACTGCCTCAAACATGCTTAGAACACTTACAATATCATACTGTTGGCCAACCTAATTAACATAAAGCTTATTTTAGTGTTGAACATCTCATGTAATTTGTTGAATAATGTATCCAAAATGATTTTTCATCATTTTATTGCACCTATGGACCTTATTGCACCTTTTCCTCAGTACCATCTCCCAGTGCTTATCACTCCCGACCACGTGAGTCGCTATGTCACACACTGCTGACTTCCTCATTCAGCATGACAGAGTGCAGTGGAGTGTCACGCTGCATTTGGGGGGGGGATAGGGGGGAATTTAAGATTCTGAATATAGTTTCTACTGAATGTATATATTTATGTTTGTTATCAGATTCCCATTGTAAAGTTGAAATATCATCAAAATAACGTCGGAAAATTGGAAAGACATCATAATAATAGAGAAGTGTAGGCTGCAAATTTTTGTGTCAGGCTTTAGAAATAAACTCAGAAATAAAGGCATCTGAATAACCTTTCAAGTTTCATATTTAAAAAACTGCAGTATGGAATAGTTCTACACACATTGCATAAGGCCTTGTGAACATTTTCCCTTGTACTATTTCCAGTTCTGTTAACCTTTCATCCCAGATCATTAAGAAGTCACATATCTGTAACACAAAAATTAGTCACCTGTTACTGAAATGATACAACACCTGCAATTTGATTTGCCGTTAATTGGGCTGTTATACAGTAGTATTTCAGTCATAGCTGATATTTTTTGTCCAGTGAGCTTATCGTGTGTAAATCAGGATAGCATACACAAGACAGATGAAATGGTATCAGGTATAAAAAGGATCTTTTTGGTAATCGTATATAAGCACCTTGCATCTCTGGGCATTTTCATAAGCTAATTGAGAAAAATGTCAAAATGAACCAGTTTGCCTCACTGACAAGTCTCCTGAAGGAGACGTTAGTGTCAGTACAGGCTTTCAAATGCAAATTAATGTGGTCCAGTAGCAGCTAAATGGTTACCCATGCATCCTCTTGGGATGTGAGAATTAGCAGAGACAGAGCGAGAGAGAGTAAAAAAAGCCCTAAGTCTAATAGGATGGTATGTGTTTAAGTATTAATTATTTCTTTACTTTTTTAACAAATGTAATCTAATTTTTCCTTTTTTCCATTATTAATTTTCCTTTTATTATTCAAATTCCTTTGATAGTGGTCTATTTTAAACATAGGCATAATAAAAGTTCTTCTTGCCAGACCTGAATAAACTTTGACATGGACAATTTTAACCCGATTGGAGTCATCCAGACACGGAGATAATTAAGAATCTACATTTTTATTGTTCATCATTCAAGGAAAGCTGTTTTGGAAAAAAATATTTATAGTGGGGAAACCTCTTTTTAAAACATTATTTTGTTGTAGATTTAAACAGCTGGTGCCATGTTAAATGTGCTGTCTTAATTTAATATCTGTTAGATTATTTCTATGGAGATAAGTCTTCTGAAACTTGTTACTGTATTAACTTGTGGACAGATGTTTTTTTCTACATTACCAAATGGGGACTGCATCTCAATCTTCATACAACCATACTAACTAATGTCAGATTTGAAACTGCTGAAAAAGTGTGTGAATTGTCTTCTGTTTTTTACACTTATGATAGGGTTATAGACAGTTAGGTAATGGCAAATGGCTGTTCAGTTAAAATGGACAACAGTGTCACCTTCTGAATGCAAATGTGGTACATTTTAATAATAAAAACAATCCCCTGTGACAACTGGAGGGAAAAGCACACCACAGAGAATGTAGTGTTTTTTGGGTTTTTTTTGTATGATGCCACAAAGTTTGCACACCTGGATGCTGGTAGGTGAAACACATGGGCAAGGGATTGCTTTGTCAAACTTTGGCAAGCAATAAAATACAGAGCTGCCTTTACAAATTCATGTACACCATGTTTATATGGCAGCTCTGTATTGTATACGTACGTTCGTACGTATTTGTGATCTTGTGGGTTTATTTTGGGCGATCGTGAATGTTGTCTTACGTGAAACTTTGTGTGTAGGGAATATAACTTGTGTAGATTGTCCTGTGATCATTGTTGTCTTTTGTGGAATGAATGAACGCAAAATACCGTCTGTGTGGAAGTCGTCTGTGTGTTTTGGGTGCACACAGGTTTCCATGTTAGGGTACCTTGGTACTGCACTGGGTATAAGAGCTTTTCTTAGAACTTCTATTTGTGCCTGTACCAGGAAGTTCATTAAAAAGCCATGTTTTATTTATAATGGGAGCAGTTGAGATCAATCAGTACTTTTTGGTCAGAATTTTCAGTGTTCTGAAAACTGTTTGCTCTGTGTTTTCTGCACTCATCTATTGGTCTATGTAGTAGACTGGTGGGAAAATAAACATGATTTTGAAGTTTAAGCTCAAGCTTAACTTCCAAGTTTGAAATGTGATTAAGTTAGATGAATTTTATATATATACTAATGTAAAAAACACACTAAACTTAAAAGTGCAAAGTGCAATGCTGTCTTCTCTATCCTAGGTAGATCTCTGTTAACCCGAAGCTCCATTGTATTTCCCTGCCTTACTTTTACAGAATGGCTTTCATTGATTACATATAATTGAGGCAAATCAGAGAGCTAAGGCCAGCTCCTTCTCTTCTGGGTAGCACAGATGAAAAGGCCCATCCAGGTGCCCTATGTGGGGGGCCAGCACTGGTTAGATCAAGGGGCTTTTCGTCTGTCTGCCAGCTGACACTTTCAAATGTTAATGGATGGAGGGAACAAAGCTTAAAATTGGTCTGAAAATGCTAATTGTTCCTAATTCATTTTCTAATGGAGGAATTGAGCATTTTAAATATGCAATCACAGGCAAGCAGGTTTTCATTTGGTGGGGCAGCACAGGTGTAGGGGTTTGAAATTAATCCTTTTCCGAAGGTGGCTTTATTTTACACTTGGTCATGACAGCTGATTGACTTAGGGATAAAAATTAAGGCAACACTCTACAAACAAGATTTAAAGCCATTAGATGCAGACATACATTACTTAGAATCATATTTATCATTACTACCAGTGTGTAATTTGAATCAGACGAGCTTAATATTGTTTTGTCAATGTTTTATTTAGCTTGAGCTGAGAATACATATATAAAAATTGTGAAACAGGATTCAGTTGCCAATTGCTTTCAATTGCAGATATGCATGTAATATATTAGGGAATTGGGAATTATCTTTATTTAATGTTGTATAAGCTGCAGTGACCATCTCAAGACCAGTATGACAAAGTTATGTCAAAAAAATCATTAACACTCACTTACAATTAACTTAATACATGTCTTTGGACTGTAGGGGGATTGGAAGGAACACCTGGAAAAAATATATGCAGACATCTTCATACAACTTAATGCGAGGTTGGGTTCAAAACAGGGCCATTGGTGCTGCCGACTCATTTCTGGTATATTAGTACCTGAGTAAAATTGAGCCTTTTACAATATATTTTTATTATCTCCACAGATACATTGATTATGTTGGAAAATATACTGCTTACAGAAGGAAACTGATTCAGAAAGGAAGATTCTACATTGTAGTGGTACTACAGTATTTTGAAACATTATATTAGAGAAAGATTTTTGCAATGTAGTCTAAGTCACACTGATACACAGTGGATGCACTAGATAAACCGATTTTTGAAGTGCTATTAATGAAAAATCTAAAAATAATAGATACAGAATTATGTATTGCTTATCTGTGACACTGTACAAGACAGTTTGACTAGATGATTACTAGTGCAGGTTGACTAACATTAACTGGTTAACTACTTACTCTTAATGTAACTGAAAAACATTTATAAAACTGTAATATTTTCATACATTATAATAATTTATTCCACCCCAAAATGAGAAATATTTGTAAGTAAATGGGAATTGCAAATGTAAAAATAAAATTAAATACAATAAAATTAAATAAAACAACAGTTTCTGACTTTCTTCTTTGCAGATAATATAAACCCAAGACAGGTAATCCAGACTGGAGTACTGTAACGCTTTACTCGCTGGATGTTCTAGTAAATCTCTAAATAAACTACAACTAGTGCAGAATGCAGCAGCTCG
>JAYJMA010136813.1:0-15519 GCA_036873895.1 Parotocinclus cabessadecuia | reverse complement strand
TATATATATATATATATATATATATATATATATATATATATATATGTGTGTGTGTGTGTGTGTGTGTGTGTGTGTAAATATTTCTAAACCTTTTATTGTAGTGTCTGAGGCATTATTGGGTTAGATAACACGCGAAATGTATGCAAAGTATTCTGATAGCTAGAATTAAACTTTCTAAAAAACGGTATGCAGTGTATTTATGGACGAGCTGTACAGGAGCTTGAATAATTGTAACACATTTTTGTAACGGCTTCTATAAACTGCACACAAAGGAAATAAAGTTTGTACACGCAGAATACAAACCATTGTGTTTTCTAGTCAGGGTGTTAAACAGTTCCCTTGTGCGACTCACTGGAGAGGAATTATACTGCTCACAAAAATTTCTAAATGACATATCCCCTCATTACATACCCCCTGATTTTTGTGAGCAGTGTATTTTTAACCACTTTCTCACGTGGTTTCTCTGAACGTCTCGAGCGAAATGCCAGTTATTTAACAGAGAGCTTCCTTCTATGACGATGGGGAATCTGTAATGCTCATGTTTAACTGTAATGTAAAGTTAACTCAGAGATATTTATAATTCCTGTGTTTGGATGTAAATATGAAAGGCTGTATATGTATTTTCCGCATTGCAATACTAACATGCCGTGTTGTGTGACAGTGAATTACTCCTTTAATATCTTTTAATATAAAACTGCATTTGCATTGGAACTGAAATGTGGTACTGTCTTCATTTGTTTATTAGTACTGGCAATCTAATTATCCTAATCTATTATTATATATAGTTTTATTTATATTATTATTATTCATATTATTATTATTGTATAATTAGTCCGACAGGAGCTTTATGAACATCTTAGAAGTTGCACGCAAGCCTAAGATCACCATCCACAAGGGAATGACCCACGTGAAGTGGAATAAAGCATCAGAACTGGACTCTGGATCAGTGGTAACAGCTTCTCTGGAGTACCTGAACATGTAGCTTGATAAATAAAGGTTTCAGACTGGCCACAAAACGACCACAACCCGCCAACTGTAGCATGGTTAGGATGGTACAGGAGTGTGGTTCTGATTTGATCTTCTGAACTGAACTGCTTTGAACCTTCACCATATCCAGCAGCTTTGGGATGAATAGAAATGCCAACTTGTTAAAAACAGTTGCAGTGGAATGTGCATAAGATTGTATATAGCAGCAGTTTCGCATGTTATGTAGCACATTTTTTCTTTATCGTTTGAACAAGCAGGATTTTTTTTTACCTCTGCTATATAGTTCTGAAAGTTTCAACGCTAGCTTGTTCGCTAGGTTGGACAGATAATTGTGGGTGGGAAACGTAGTATTTTCTAGACCAGCGTATACCAGATAATTTACAGAGCTGTATTATAGGTAATATCTAATAAATAGTTGGCCTTAAACGGGTCTTGTGAAAAATCTGTGATACTTTATCGACGTAACGTAATCAAGGTTCGCATTTAAAACCAGTCCTTCCACACAGGCTAGCGTGCCCTGTCTGTCATATGTTCGAACCCACATTCGGTTCACTACATAGTGCACTATGTAAGGTCATTTATTAGGAGTCTAAAGTATTTGTAATCGTTTACCACGGTATGTACACCGCTCTTGTGAATCCATGCATTTTAAGGCTTCCCCGAAAAGACCAAAGGGATGCTGATTAGCTCCTATAATAGACTTCGTAGTGTATAGGGAGTAGGAAGTAAACTGCCATTTGGGACACAGACGGTGTCTTTTAAACAGACCTATCAGATTACCCCTTGTGTGCACGTGACTTGTCAGTCGGGCCAATCTGGAGCTTGTTTTCTGTTACGAGCAGATTTTAAACGGGTCTCGGGCAGCTGCTCGCTGTTAACGTTGAAGTCTGAGGTATCGTTTTAATTCCACATTAATTTGTTTTTTTTCCCTCTATTTAGTTGTTTTACAAAGACAGGACGATTATCTCGGGTGAATTCCATCCTTTGGCCTCAAGATAGCTGTTTATGTGTAAAGGTAATTGTATTTGGTGCAGTAGCTGCTAGAACTTTTTTAAGCTTAGGGTTTGTTTCGGTTATTGTACAAAATCTTTATCAATCATGCATTACTCAATATAGTTTGTACTAAATTACACACACTAGCGTGACTATCTAATATCATGTAAATTCTTCAGTGGTAAAGCTGGTGTTTGATTGACGGCTGAACAATTATCGAATATCTCGATTCCTTTTTTTTTGGTTCATTAAACATAAATCTTTTGGTAAGCTTTAGGCACTTTAATAACGGAAATTTGGGGTGGCTTTCAATAATTGGTATTTAAAATATTGTATCAGTATTGTCTTTTTACCTAGCAGTGGCCCAAACTGTTATGAATGCTTTGTTATAGGCTCGATTATAGACCTATAGGCTTGCATACGAAGTTATAGAGAGACAGAGCGCCATGGGAGACGAGAGCGAGTGGATGAAACTTCCTACAGACCAGAAATGCGAACACAAGGTCAGTAACTTTAATGTCACTCTAGTAATTATTGTGCCTTTGTTTTTATTGCGCTGCAATCGAAGCATTTGATGGTCAAGGCCCCAGCAGTGGATGCTTTAGAGCCCTTGGGCTTGAGCCCGGAACCATCTGGTCCGTAACTCCCTGTCCTCTTGTGTATAGGTTTGGAAAGCGAGGCTGTGTGGCTACACTGAGGCTCTGCAAAACTTCCAGAAGATCACTGACGAGAAAAGCCCTGAATGGGGCAAATATCAGGGACTGATCAAGAAATTTGTGACTGAATCAAATGCAGTGGCTCAGCTGAAAGGCCTGGAGGCGGCTCTGGTGTATGTTGAGAACGCCCACGTGGCCCCGAGGTATGCTTATTAACCAGTACCAACTGTTATGAAGTTCATCATGTGGTCATTATCACTTAAATGTGATGGGTTTTTTTTTAATTATTTTTTTAAAAGGACGGTCGGCGAGGTTGTGTCGGGCGTCGTGTGTAAAGTCTTCAACCAGCCCAAAGCTCGTGCTAAAGAGCTTGGCTCTGATATCTGCCTCATGTACATCGAGATCGAGAAAGCGGACGCCGTGCAAGAGGAACTCCTCAAAGGACTCGATAACAAAAACCCCAAAATCGCCCTGGCCTGTGTCGAAGTGTTACGCAGGGCAGTGAGGTGAATATGTTTACTGTTGTAACATTTTGGATTCTTTGGGGTGTCTGAAAGGTTTTGGAGAAGCCGAGTGTCATATCGGCACCACGGTGAGAAGAAAGGCGCACGTTTAAGAGATAGCTGAGAAAAGATGCAAAGGCTTACAAACGGAGGGTAGGGACAAAGATTTAACTCTGACACCCTCTTCAGACTAGGGCATTAAAGGAAGTGTGTGGTTAATGAAATGTGCGACAGGTGAGAGGAATCAATAGACTGGCTGTCTAGAATGTTTAAACCAGAGAGGCTGCAGTTTCTTGGCAGGGTTTCTGATCCAGGACATGTTCACCTTGGGTGAGGGAGGTTAGGTTGGGTGGTGATTATCTAGAAGTCCTACCCTTCTTGGAGAGGAATGCCGACAAGGGTAACGAAGCGTTACCAATTAGAACCATGTAAAGTAAATAAACATGCAAGTAAATAAATGATCACTAAAACGGCGTTACTGCCCATAGCGAATTCGGAGCGAAGATCGTCCCGTTGAAGCCTGTGGTGAAGGTGCTGCCGAAGCTGTTTGAATCTCGTGAGAAATCGATTCGGGACGAAGCCAAGCTTCTGGCAGTCGAAGTGTACAGATGGATCAGAGATGCTCTGCGGCCACCGCTTCAGAACGTCAACGCCGTCCTGGTACCACCCTACCTTATTGGACAGTTTAATCGCATTTCACCCTGTTTAGGTACCAGTCTGCTTAATCGTGTGTGTTAGTTGAAGGAGCTGGAGGAGGAGTGGGCTAAGCTGCCGTCGTCCGCTCCTAAGCAGAGCCGCTTCCTTCGATCACAGCAGGATCTCAAAGCGAAGTTTGAGGAGCAGCAGCAGAGCGGAGGAGACGCCGGAGAAGATGATGGTACTTTGTGAACATTCTGCAAATTTTTAACGTTTATATTCTGCGCATATGTGCAAAGTCCGGTGTGAAAGTCTGCCCACTTAGTTACACATGTGTGTTCTCAATAACAGGTGAAGCAGAGGAAGTGGCTCCTGCTGTCGACGCCTACGAGCTCCTGGAAGCACAGGAGATTCTCTCCAAACTGCCAAAAGACTTTTATGAGAAAATCGTAAGGCTGTGATTCTAACCTCAGTTTAAACTTCAGAAACTTGGCTTTTCTGACCCTCAGAATAGGCCTTAAAAGGGGTGGGGTCGATGCGTTACGTGGGCTTGTGATGTGATGTGATGTGTAAACTGTGTGCAGGAGGCAAAGAAGTGGCAGGAGAGGAAGGAGGCTCTGGAAGCTCTGGAAGCTTTAACCAAGAACCCAAAGCTGGAGAGTGGAGAGTACGGAGACGTCGTCAAAGCTCTCAATAAGGTGAAAATCGTGGATGGACATGTGATGGAATCATTACTGTCTGAGATTTTGTTGTAGGCTACCTGAGGAGGACGGGTCCCTTTTTGAGTCTTGGTCCTAACAAGGTTTCTTCCTTCTACATTCAGGGCGTTTTTTTCCTTGCTACGGTCGCCCTAGGCTTGCTCAGTTTGGGATTGGCCTTTCGCAATAATATAGGATTGTAAAGCTGCTTTAAGACAATGTGCCGTTATATAAATTAATTTGTATCGGTGCAAAATGGAGCTAGATGACCACTGGTTTTTAATCTTTTAACGTGAGCTTACTTTTGTCTGATATTTGACTTTGCAAAAAGTTGGTGCTGCAGCAATCGGTCGACATGATCGATCATATTTTAAACGAAGTGCGATACATCAATGAAAGAAATCAACTTGTAAAATGTAAATGCTGTACTTTATATCCTGTTAGTGAGTTAATACAGTGTAGGTTTTTTTTTTTTGTAATATCACATGCTCCTAGTATCTGCATATTTGCTTTAATTCGAGTGAGAGAATAAATTTTTTTCCCTCCAGGTTATTGGAAAAGACTCAAACGTCATGTTGGTGAGTCTCGCCGCAAAGTGCGTGGCCGGGCTCGCCTCTGGCCTCCGGAAGAAATTTGGTCCCTATGCGAGTCACGTAAGTCCTTCCCTTTTTGTTTAACTTACAATCCGCCTTGCGACGACGGCTTTCGGAATTAACCCCAGGAACGCGTTTTTGCAGCTGGTGCCGACTATTTTGGAGAAGTTCAAAGAGAAGAAGGCTCAAGTGGTGCAGGCTTTACAAGAAGCGATAGATGCTGTATTCCTCTCGGTGAGAACGGCCAAAACGTTTCATAAGCATTTTGTAAATTAGGTTTTAAAACCAGGCCTGTATGCTGCTCACCAAAAAATGAAATATACCCTTGCTTTTGTAAGCGGTACATAACGTTTGAAAGCTCTTTCTCCAGACGACTCTGCAGAACGTGAGCGAGGACGTCTTGGCCATGATGGATAACAAAAACCCGTCGATTAAGCAGCAGGCCTCACTGTTCCTCGCCCGGAGCTTTTGCCACTGCACACCCACGACCCTGCCCAAATCCCTGCTCAAACCCTTCTGCGTCGCTCTGCTTAAGGTTTGTGATTCTCTGCTTCATAGAGACGCCGCTTCGATAGTTTTTCTCACTGCTCTTTACACACCGACAGCAAGTGAACGACTCTGCTCCTGAGGTCCGGGATGCTGCTTTCGAAGCTTTGGGGACGGCCATGAAGGTAGTGGGTGAGAGGGCCGTTAACCCCTTCCTGGCTGATGTGGATAAACTAAAAGTCGACAAGGTGAGGAACAGGTTAAAGGGAAATGATGTCCAGGTTTGCTGGAGCTCTGGGCTGACCGGTGACTGGTTTTAACAGATTAAGGAGTGTTCTGAGAAGGTGGAACTGGCTGGAGGGAAGAAACCTGCAGGACAGACGAAGGAGAAAAGCGCTCCCAAATCCGAACCAGCAGCAGAACCTACAGCTAAACCTTCAGCACCTGCCAAAAAGCAACCAACCATCCCGACGGCTAAGGTTTTTATTGATATTTTATTGTTGTTATTATTACAGACACACCAGTGAAAGACAGCAGACTTGACTCAAGGTCCCTTTTGATCTCTAAAAGATGATTGGGTGAATAGGTTCTGAGATTTAGCCACTTCTCTTTCAGTCATCGGCTCCCAAAAAGGGCAAGCCAGCCGCACCTAAAGGACCTGCTGCTTCTGCTAAACCCAAAAAACCTGAGAGCAAGGCGGTAACGGAGACTGAACTTTCGGTAAAACGAGCCTGGATTTATAAAATGAGTTATAGGCCTGGTTTGTAGGGATGTTATTTTTTATTTATTTATTTTTTTTAAATCACCACCCTTTTAGATGGAGGTGTGTGAGGAGAAGGCTGCTGCGGTTCTCCCAGGGTCCTGTATGCAGATGCTGGAAAGTGCAAACTGGAAGGAGAGAGTGGCTTCCATGGAAGAGTTTCTCAAGGTAAGGTTTTATCTTTTCATTGAAATCATTCCAAAATTTTAGATTTTTTTATATATAAGGTATATGTAGGGGTTTGTCCAGGAGGAGTCTTTAGAACTATTTATCAAAAGGACTTGTTGACTTGATGTTTCTCTATGCTGTTTTTTTTATTTATTTATTTTTTAAAAACCTTAAACTTCAAAGCTTTTAATCTCGAGCCAGATCGTTCAGATTATCAAACGCCCCAATTTCCTATCCAGGATCAAACTTGATCTCAGGTTTCGGTTCAATTTCGTTCTGTGCACTTTTATGGCATTTGTGTTAAACTACTAAGACAGTATTTATTCTACATCTGCAAACTATGGCAACTTGACGAGCAAATATGAACACACATACCTGAAGAGCTCAAGTTAGCCTGGCTTCTACAGATGACTGGATTACACTTTTATTTTTAAAAGTATTATTTGAGGACTTAAACCTGATTTTTGTGGGAACCCGGGTTAAGACATGACCTCTAAAGAGTTGGCAACAATTAATTGCGTGATCTATTTACTCCTTGCTTGGTGAGATATTTAAAGTAGGGTTGTTTTCCCAGGCCATAGAGCTAATGGACAGTAAGGACATGCCCTGCCAGGCTCTTGTCCGGATTCTGGCCAAGAAACCAGGCTGGAAGGAGACTAACTTCCAGGTAAACTTTTATTTCCCTTTTAAATAAAAAATTGATTGATTGATCACCAGCTCAGAACTAACGTTGTTTCTCCTTGTAGGTGATGCAGCTGAAGCTTCAGGTGGTTGCCGCAGTTGCTCGGGGAGGTTCGTTTTTCTCTAGGACAGCAGCTCTGGCTGTTCTGGATGCTGTGGTGGATAAAACAGGGGACGTGAAGTGCGGTGGGAGAGCTAAAGAGGCTCTGATGGCCATGGCTGAAGCCTGCACGCTCGCCTGGACTGCTGAGCAGGTGTGTGTGTGTGTTTGTGTGTGTTTTCTGGTTCATATAGGGTTGGACATAAAGTGAATGGAGCGTTGACGTGTTTTCATTTGATTGGCAGGTTGTATCCATCGCGTTCGGACAAAAAAACCCTAAAAACCAGGCTGAGGCCCTGAACTGGCTTTCTAATGCTATTAAGGAGTTTGGTTTTGCAGGGTGAGGGAATAATTTAAAGATTTCAATAGTTCTGTTCTTAATATCATGTAATATAAATACATTTGGGGTGTTTTTGTATTTCAGAATAAACGTAAAGGCTTTTATTAGTCATGTCAAGATGGCTCTGGCTGCTACCAATCCAGTAAGGTTTTTTTTTTTTTTTTTTTTTTTTTTTAATATTTTTATATTTAATTTTTTTTTTTTTTTTTGTTTTTTTTTTTTTGTTTGTTTTTTACCCTGAGACCTGTTCCCCTGACTCTACCGTTTCTCTTCAGGCTGTCAGAACAGCATCCATCTCTCTCCTGTCGGTGATGTACCTGTACATGGGTGCGCCTCTACGCATGTTCTTCGAAGATGAAAAAGCAGCACTGCTCTCTCAGATCGACTCAGAGTTTGAAAAGGTCTTTTTATTTTTTATTTTTTTATTTTTTTAATGCTTTTTTTCCCTTCCGAGGTCACCTCAATGTGGTCCCTAAACCACTTTTATTTGTAAATTTGTATTTTATTTAATCAGATGAAGGGTCAGAGTCCTCCTGCTCCCATTCGAGGTTTGTCCAAATCGTGTGGAGCAGAGGAAGACGAGGGAAGTGCTGACAAAGAGGAGGAAGATGAAGGTGTAGATGTCGTGGATCTCCTCCCACGAACCGATATCAGGTGGATACGAGAAACTGGGTTAGGCTTCGTATCGATGGTTCTCCCGGTGCTAATATGCTCCCCTGTCTGCTTAGTGATAAGATCACCTCTGAGATGGTGTCCAAGATCGGCGATAAGAACTGGAAGATGAGGAAGGAAGGGCTGGATGAGGTCACTGCCATTCTCTCGGAGGCCAAATTCATCAAACCCAGCATAGGAGATCTCCCGTCTGCTCTGAAAGCTCGACTAACTGACTCTAATAAAATCCTGGTACGGCTCACAATTTGGCATGTCAAAGCTCAGATTGGTTTATTTGTATTTGCATCAGGCTTTCTTGGTAATTAAGGTGAAGATTGTGCTGTATTCTCACTACAATCTGAATGTTTTGTTTTGGTTTTTTTTTCTGTCTGTCTCTCAGGTCCAGCAGACTCTGTCTATCCTGCAGCAGATAGCCACAGCCATGGGTCCTGCCCTAAAACGGCACGTTAAAGGCCTTGGCTTTCCCATTGTCACCGTACTGACCGATAGCAAGGTCAGATCTGATCAGAGAGCTCTGATTAACTTACTCAATTTCACAATTCTAAAGAGAGGCTCTTTTTAATTTCAAAAATTTCATAGGAAGACATTTAACTTGTGGAGTTGTAAATGACTTTACTGTGTGCTCCAGTTTTCTGTTATTAGTTTGATCTTTAATAAATTTTTTTCCATGACTTAGTTTAATTTTAATGTGCAAGTTATATATTTTTTAATCAAATGAGCATCCCAGATCAGACAACCCTATATTGCATTTTGAAGTATTCCCTAATTTGTGAGCAGTATATTTAATGACAAACTTAAGTGCCCCAGCTCCTATAGCTGTTTATTTTAAATGCCTTGATGATTTTTCCCAGACTGCTGTGCGTGCAGCGGGGATAGCGACTCTGAATGTTTGGGCTGAGCAGACGGGGCTGAAGGAGTGGCTGGATGGAGAAGATCTATCGGAGGAGCTGAAGAAGGAGAATCCTTTCCTCAGACAAGAGGTTAATGAGTGTGTATTTATGGCAGGAGCTCGGTTTACTCGTAAGCCTGCTAGAAAGAAGCCTGACTTTCCCCTTCCCCCTCTTGTGTAGTTACTAGGTTGGCTGACGGAGAAATTACCCACCCTACGCTCGGTTCCCTCCGATTTGGCACTCTGCCTCCCTCACCTGTACGCCTGCGTGGAGGATCGGAACGCCGACGTCCGTAAGAAAGCCCAAGACGCACTTCCTGTTTTCATGATGCACCTGGGCTACGACAAGATGAACAAAGCTGCGGCTAAGCTGAAGGTCTGTGTTCCACCCGGCAGCTACCATGTGCTTACGTTTAATTCCCGTTATTGATTAGATCTGCTCTGTGTAGCCGGCATCTAAAGATCAGGTGGTCGGATTGTTGGAAAAGGCTCGAGCTGCCATGCCCGCTAAACCAGTCGGTCCGGCTGCCAGTGCAAAACCGAAACCTGCTCCAGTGCCCCCTGGTTAGTTCTCCATCCTTTACATGTACAGATCTGGAAGTTGTTGTTGTTTAGTCTTTGACACTGTTCCTAATGCTTAACGTGAGTCAAACATTTTATTAGATTTTAAATCAAATGTTATTAATGCAAGCTGTTAAATTTATGTACTTGTATTTGTACAATTACAAGGTTTTACCAGTAGACGTCGCCAGAACGATATGTACGTTTGGTCTATGTATTCTCCATCCTGCCATGGATGTAACTTTAAACCATGTAAACGCAAAAATAATTTAGTCACACTACCTCCCCTACGTCCACAAGAGGGCGTCTCAGGGGTTCTGGTGAGTTGGTATGGGATTGTGCGATCATTCTGAATTTAAGAGATCATTTCGATAATCACATTTACCGTTTGCATGTTGGTTTTCATTTGTTTCTGATCTGCAGTCTGAGCTTTAACACGCTTATTAAATCCTATGAGTGTCAGAACAAGTCTGTCTCATACTGAGGTTTCTGTTTTTAAGCTGCTCCTGTGACTGAACCTGCTCCGGCTCCAGCAGCAGAATCCAAAAAGACTAAACCAGCTGCAGCTGCACTGAAAGCAAAGGTGAGATGATTAATTCATATGAAAGCTTAAATTTGCAGGTGCAGGAACGGGTATGCGAGGGATAGTGTTATAAGGGTGTGGGTGGGGGGTGGGGAGTTGTTGGGGCACTTTTTTGTTCTGATATTGTTGAAAAACGTAACCCTTTGCGTAGCCGCCTCAGGAGCTGGACACTAGTGCCAACTCGAGTCTGAACAGCAGCCTGGAGAAGGACAGCAGTTTCAGTGGCAAACCAAAAAGCCGTGCCAAAGCAAAGGGTGGCAGGAAGGTACCGCACGGTTATACGGTTGCTCACCTTTGGGGGTTTCCGAGCACTGAGGGGAGGGACCTTCGGCTCACCGTGGTGCCCTTTTTGGCTTTGTCCATCCACAGAGCAGGAAAAGATTTGTTTACCTGTTTGTTCCCCCGTTTAAGTTACTGGGGTTTGTTTTTTTTACAGCCTGTTGGGAAGAAACCAGCGGGGAAAGCTGAGGAGGATCGATCCGGACCCATCTTTATGCTCATACCGAACGGGAAAGAGCAACGAGTCAAAGAGGAGAGGAGCTTAAAGGTACAGTTATTTTGCCTTTTTATTTTTAAACACCTCTTTCCAGAGTTCCTGTTTCGTGGTACAACTTGTGTGTGTGTGTGTGAATGTTTAGGTGCTGAAGTGGAACTTTATTTCGCCGCGTGAAGAGTTTGTGGATCAGCTGAAGGCCCAGATGGCTCAGTGTGTGGCCAAATGGTTGATGGAGGATCTCTTCCATGCTGATTTCCAAAAACACATCAAAGCAATCGGGTCTATGATGGAGGTGAAGATTAATTTTTTTCATACTATGGCAGAAAGGTTGATATGGTGGTTTCCTGCATGTTAGTTGTATCATTGTGATACGATAGGTGAATCCTGGGAGCTAAGCCAAACCAGTTAGGGTTGTCTGGGCTATAAATCAGAGTTCTATGGGGTGTTTGTTCTCTAGCATCTGGAGGGTGAGGCGGAGGCCACCGTGAACTGTCTGGACCTGATCCTGAGATGGTTCACACTGCGCTTCTTCGACACCAACACCAGCGTTCTGATGAAGGCCCTGGAGTATCTGAAGCTCCTCTTCACCTTTTTGAGCAACCAGGACTATCACCTGACCGAGCACGAAGCTTCCTCCTTCATCCCCTACCTCATCCTCAAGGTGGGACGGATACACTGCACTGGAGTTTACTAATTAGGAGTCTTCCGATTTGACAGTCGTTATTGAAAAGGTGATGGCTGTGGATTGGTTTTTAGATGGGAGAACCGAAGGATGTCGTGCGGAAAGACGTACGCAGCATCATCAGCCTGTTGCGCAGGGTGTACCCGGCGAGCAGGGTCTTCCCCTTTCTCATGGAGGGCACAAAGTCCAAAAACTCCAAGCAGAGGGCAGGTGAGTGGGCCTAGACTACATCTCCAAGCATTCCCTGGGGCATACAGCTGATGGGGTAATGTTTAAGATTGATTTGGTTTTATAGAGTGTCTGGAGGAGCTCGGCTGTCTGGTCGCCCTGTGCGGGATGTCAGTGTTCCAGCAGCCGGCCGGCAAATCGCTGCGCGAGATCGCCACTCACATCGGGGATCGAGACACGGCCGTACGCAACGCCGCCCTGAACACGGTGGTGTCTGTGTACAACGTCTGCGGAGAGCAGGTCTACAAACTCATTGGACAGGTACGAAACGTCTGATAAACGGGTCGTTAAGCTAATTTTGCTGTAACAGGAAGCACCTCGGGAAGTACCCCGAAAGCTGGGTGGCACCGCTGCAAAATATAACCGCTTTATTAATTCTGACCTTTTCTACTGTTCCTAAAGCTGTCAGAGAAGGATATGAGCATGCTGGAGGAGAGAATAAAACGTTCTGCAAAGAAACCCTTGCCTCCTACCGCACCCGCTCCCAAACCTCAGCAGGACGAGAAAGCCGGCCCCTCGGCCAACGGCGCGGCGCCACGCAAACCCAGCTCTGAAACCGTGGCGCTTAAACTGAGGTAACACCGCGTAAAAGAATCTCCCTTCTTACACCTGGACCGCACCCGTAACCTTCAGACGGCGCCCCCTGCTGTCGTTCATGTATTATTCCTTCCTTTCCCAGTGAGATTCGGAGCCAGAACGCGACGGTGCGGCAGCCACAGAGTCCGGCGGTGCGTCGAGAGTTCCAGCTTGACCCCAATTTCATCGTCGACCTTCCCGTTACCATCATGCCTGACCTGCTGGAGGTGGACACTGCCGAATCTTCGCCTCTGGAGGTACCGGAGGTTAAGTTCAGGTGTGTGGACTTTGTTTAATAGGAGCGATGCTATGGGGTCCAATCAGGAGGCACTTTATAATATGAAGAGAAAAAAAAGCCTTTCATCCCCGTTTTTGCCGTTTTATACCATTCCTAGTACAAAGCCAAAGTTAATTCTAATAAATGCAAAACGATTGGATTTTAAGACTCGACTACAGGTCTAATTTGTCAGGTTAATTTTCTGGAACTACAGGCAGCCTGCTGTGTCTGCAGGGGGTCACCTCTAGGACCCCAATGTGGAGACAAATCCACCGAATCCTCTTTTAAGTGGCAAAAATATTTGCACATAACCTACACGCATCCTCTTGTGTGATTTTAAATTAGCTATAGTGACCCTAATATTTCTGTTTAATCCCTGCAGGTTACCTTTACTCTCCAGCAGGAGTGACGACTCGGTTTCCCGTATCAGCCTGCTCGTCTCTCACGTTGCCAGTTCAGACGCCAAAACCAGCATGGAGAGTTTAACCAAGGTATGGCGAGCGTACAATTTGCGTTTCTAATATTCCCAGGCGTTCAGAAGCTTGATTTTTATTTCTTTGTTTTTCTCCCTCACAGGTGGTGGAGATCCTGCGGGAGGAGAGCAAGTGGCAGCAGCTGTCTGGTCATGTGGACGAGTTCATTGTGGCAACTCTGATGCAGCTTCGCTTACAGGCCAGTAGACGCATGACCAATGACCGGATGCACATGGAGAGAATCTACAGCGCAGTCATCAGCTCCCTCAGCTCGGTAAGATCCTCATCTGATTGTGTGCAAACCTGCACCGAAGCCTGGTTCTGATTTGTGTGTGTGTGTGTGTGTAGCTGGTGTTGGTGGGTAAGCTGGCTCAGGAGGCATCACCGGGTGTCCTGAAGGATCTGGTTCAGGCTCTTCTCTCGCTGATTTTGGATCCACAGCATCAGCAGAGCTCCGGGGAGCCTCAGCTCATCCGATCTGTTCACGTCCTGCTGTCTGTTCTGTTCAAATCTGCCGATCCAACCAATACGCTCAGGTACAAACTCGGATATGACATTTTTACAGTAGATATTGCCAGGTTGTACAGTGCTTGGTACACGCCCCATATTATCCCTCATAAATCTTCTACTTAACACATTTTCACTGTTTATTGCAAAAGTATTGGACCCGTTTTAAGCCCTGTTCTTCCTTTAGAAGTTTTCTTGCCTGTTTGAGCTCATTTGGTTTCGTGTTTTAATTCCAGCGCGTTGCTGATGCTGTTACAAGAATCCTCCAGCTCCTCCACGTGCTCTTCTGACTTCTTCGAGCTGGTCATGAAGGTATTTCCGTCTACTCTGGGTCTCGGCTGCTGGTTTTATGGTGTTAGAACTCCTTTCCTGACGTCGTCTCTGTTCGTGTTGATTGCAGTGTCACTGGCGTATGATTAAACTTCTCCCAGAGAAGATCGAGTCGTTGTATTTGGACCGAGTCCTTCTAGACATCCACAGCTACATGAAGGCTTTCCCCAGAGAGCAGGTCAAACACAAACCCAATGACCTGGCTCACCGCACCGTCAAAACCCTGCTACACACACTCTACAGGCTCGTCGGTCCACAGGTACGTCTCCGGGGTCACCGCCTGCCGTTTCGGGTCCTTCAGGGGCGGGTTCGTACAGGGACTAAACGGAGCCCTCTGATTGGTTTAGATTATGGAACATCTGAGTCTGATTGAGAATCGTGCCGAATCTGAGGTTGAAGCTCACCTGAAGCGAGCGATGAAGCACTCTGTTCCGGCGCTGACGCAAACGGTAACTAATTATTTAAATCTGTCGCTTAGCTCTTCCTTTTTATTTCAATCCAAATTAAATGCTTACGTTACAAGCAGGATGTTTAGGGTTTGGTTTCTTCTTTGAACTGATTAAGGAGTCCGATTTCAGTTGAGTCCAGGACATTTCTGCTTCCGTTTACTAGCCGTTTTTAGATCCGAGATGCAATTTTGTTGTTTTAATGCATTTTTGTAGATAAAGGAGAAAAATAAAGTGCAGATAAGAGGACTGTGTGCAAAGTAAACAAAGATTACAAAGTAAACGTATTTATGCATTTTAAAATTTTATTTGCAGTTTGTCAGAACTTTGCACAGTGCAAGTATATACATTTTTGCAAACTGCATCAATTTTTCCCAAGTTTTCCTTAATGTTCCTGTGGTTTCTTGCGCACACGTTAGGTTATCGCTGATAAATGTTGCTTAATTCCGCAAACTTGCACTCAAATTTAATAGAATCTAAACCATGGTTTTCCTAGTTGAAATTCATTGCTGGACCATTTTTCTTTGTACTTTAGCGCCACCTTATGGTGGGTTTGGAATAAATATCCGCTTTTTAATTATTTTGATTATGCAGGCATAAATAAAGCATTTTGTTCATGAATTCTCAACTTCATACAGTACAATTTTTTTTTAACCTAATAAATTGTTTTTTTTAAAGTCCAAGCTTACGTAACGGTCATGTCATAAGGAGGGAAATCAAACTTTAGTTTTAAAATGTCTGACTTTTAATGATATCATGGTGATTTGAGGTTCATAAATTGTAGAATTTACAGACGATATTGATTTTAATTAAATTTTGTACGCTGAGAAATGAAACTTTTATATATATATATTTTTTTTTCCCTTCCCCCTCCAGTCACAGAATTCTGAAAATGTTCCTAAGGGAGGAGTTCAGTCCTGTGGAGGTTGGTCGTTTTCTCTCCTCGTTTATTTGAAAGATATGGTACGTTTATTCGGTCCTGATTGGGTTTTAATGTTCAGGTGCAGCTGCAGTGTTGGGCTCCTCTACAGAACCTCTGAACATTGCTCACTATCAGGAGAAACTCCGAACTCTGAGGCAGCTCTACGGCCTCCACAACAAGGACACGGTACTGCGCGCGCACACACACACACACACACACACACACACACACACACACACACACACACACACACACAAACACACAAACACACAGCAA
>JAYJMA010136796.1:0-15519 GCA_036873895.1 Parotocinclus cabessadecuia | reverse complement strand
ACACCAGTTCACCTAACACGCATGTTATTGGACTGTGGGAGGAAACTGGAGTACCCTGAGTAAACCCACACAGACACGGGGAGGACTCAGGCCGCTCCACCCTCGGATTGAACCTGGGACCTTCCTGCTGTGAAACAGCGGTGCTACCCACCGAGCCACTGTGCTGCCCCATTAATAATTCAGACATATTCAAATTCAAAAGTACATTTACGCTCCGACGAAAAAAGGGCCTGACCTAAAATAAATAACAATAATCGTCTTAACAGGTGGAATCAACTGGAAACACGGACACCGTCTTGCATAGACTTGTCGTACAAGTATGCACCTCCTCATTACGTTCTGTAAAATGGCATGATGACCAGACACTGCCATAGTCACATAGTATTTTTAGGCTACTGTAACATAAAAGAATTTTAACAAGAAATCTGCATTAAAAAAAGATTTGAAAATGTCAGATTCTGCTGAAAACACGAGTGACTGAGGAGTGATTGAAACGACAGATACTTTTGTTTGACGGAAGCCAAGAATGCATTAAAGGAGAGATAATGTATAGGTAGACTGGGGATAAATGAAAATGTATTACTTGCAATAGGACAGGCACATGCACTTAAAAAGCTTGAGCTCACGAGGGAACGACTTCTGCTCTTAACTCCCGTCTCTGCCTGTGGAGCCACATTGTTGATTGGCTTGAGTGCTATTAATTAACATGGAGATCTGGCATAATTACATATAACCTATTAATGTGGAATCACAGTTCAGTACAGGACTGTATACTGTGACATCATACATCGTGTCTTTTGTCTGTTTATGACTATTATCATTTAAAAGACCTCTGCGATTAAAGCAAAGACGTTGATCAGATGAATATTAAACGGTGCATTTCTGTACTCAAGAGGGACGGAAATCGCAGGGGATCTCATGATGAGATAATATATTTATACATTGCCAACTATAGTATAACATTGGTATAACACTGATATCTGTGCAGCTTTAGACCAAATGTCCCTGAACAGGCAAATGGCGTCACCGAATTTGACAACCATTATGAAACAGTATAGAAAATCCCCCCACACTGACTGCAATTTATCCATTTCTGTGTCTCCTCATTCTAGTATGAAACTAAAACTAGGCCAACAGCAAGAAAGCAGGACAGTTCTGGGGTTAAATTCTATTCAGACTGTGTATGTTAAGCCTACAGGAAAAAAACATTAATTCAAGAATTAAACATGCATTAAAAAAAAAAAAAATAAATAAATAAAAGATATTCACCTCAGTGCTTAACTAGCATAACCAACCTGTTTTGTGCAAACCTGGGAGCATTTGAGTTTTTTATTTTTTATTTTCCACCACTTCACCACTCTAGCGGCATCAAGTGGCGGTATAAATTATTGCATCTATTAATTCTGAATTATTGACACCCGAATATTTAAATAGAAATTGAATAATAATACTTGAAGCCTGCGCATCGATAATGTATCCCAAATGAAAGCGATATGATGTATCACTATATCAATATTCCATACCAGTATTTTGCCCAAAAAATAATAACAAAAATATTTGATATCAATTTTATATAACTATATATATATACACACAAATGAACACGTCTGGTTGTGCAAAATACTCAAGCATATCTTCTGCTGTCTTTATTTTCTTAATATATTAAGATAGTTGCTGTTATGCCACACCTGATGCAGCCTGAAAAAACAATCTCTTAAATAGAACCAGGAGTGACAGATATCTACAGGTAGAGGTCTGATTCCAGCCTAGACGTTTTTGACACTCGCGTGAGACACCCGTTCCAGCCCTGCTCCGCTGGCCTTTTGATGCATTTCACATATCCAGCAATTGTTTAGTTACATCCAGTGCTATTTGAACTCAGCTGATTTTTGTGGGGTACAAGTAACGTTTTCAGAGTTTATTTATCTACCAAACATTTGTTCCCTAAGCTCTGAGTCTGTCTCCACTGTCTGTCCCAGCATTACAGCAACTTTTGCGGTGGAGGTAAAATATGTAACAGTCTGAAATAAAAGACAGCAAATACCTTTAATGATGCTGGCTAATAGATAAAAGACCAGACCATCCTACCAAGCTGTAACAAGACCACATTAAAGCACATATTAGAAGTTGTACACTCGTTGGCCATTATATTAGGTACACTTGCGCAACTGCTCTTAATGCAAATGTATAATCAACCAAAAACATGGTAGCATTTGAATGAGGAAGAAAGGCGATTTGTGAATATGGCATAGATGTTAGTGCTAGACAGGCTGTTCTGAGTATTTCAGAACCGGCTCATCTACTGCGATTTTTCATGCACAGCCATCTCTAGAGTTTACAGAGAATGGTCTAAAAAAAGTGAAAATACCCAGCGAGCAGCAGTTCTCTGGGAGAAAATATTTTGTGATGCCAAAGGAGAATTTGTAGACTGGTGCATGCTGGTAAAAAGGCAACAGTAAATCAAATCACTCAACAACTGAGGTATGCAGTAGAGCATCTCTGCAAGCACAACACATCAAACCTTGAAGCATATGGACTACAGCAGCAGAAGACCACTCCAGGTGCCACTCCTGTCACCTAAGAAAAGACAACTTGAGGCTACTAATCACATAGGCTCATCCAAATTGGACAGTAGATGACTGTGAAATCGTTGCCTGTTCTAATATGTTTAAGGTTTCAGCTGTAAAATTCAAAACATAGGGTCAGCCTTTGGTGTAAACATCATGACAGCATGGATCCACCAGGTCATGGCGGTGGTGTAATGGTGAGGGGAATGATTACCAGCTGAGCACTGTTTAAATACCACAGCCCACCCAAATATTGTTGCTAACCATGTCCATCTTTTCATGACCACAGTGTACTTCTCTTCTAATAGCTACACCCAGCAGGGTAGCACACTATACTCACACAGTACATTTACCGTACTCAAATGTCCTGAGTCACCAGATCTCAATCCACTAGATCACCTTTTTAATGCTGTGAAATGGGAGAACTGCATATTGGATATGCAGTTGTCAAGTCTGCAGCAACTGTGTGATGCTGTCATGTCAATATGGACCAACGTCTTGTTGAATTTATGCCACGAACAGTCAAGGCAATTGCGAAGGCAAAAAGGCCAGCCAGGTAGAAAGCAAGGTGTACCTAATGAAGTGGCTTGTGAGTGTATATAACAGTAAGAGGCGTAGGTGCGAAACATTTGGGATGCAGTTTAGCACATTTAGGCACAGTTTTCTCTGTGTAGCAATTCTATTCTAGGCGCCATTGACCATGCGGTGCGTCAGAGGGTTACAAGCTACTACTAAACAGTTCAAGCCTCCTATCAGAGTCGGCCAATGTGGATACAGCATGAAAGTTTTTACTCAATATACGTGAAATGAAACTTGCGTTACTAAAAGCACTGCTCCTTAGATTTTGATCTTTGCCCTTTTGAGTTCACCCAATTTTAATAAGCCAGTCAAAACTATTCCATCATCCAGTACTGCTAGCCTTATGGGAAGAATTAAGCAGGAACATTGCTTTTACAATCTAATTGCTATCTCATTTGCAGTACAATTACAGCAATTATAACACGTGATTATAGCTGGTCTTGACTCAATTAATATGGTTATCCATGAATTAATGTTTAACTAATATGAGAGGCTAATCTAGATTGTAATTATAACACCATCAGGGATAATGGAGGCTTTCGTGTAAGACGTTTAGCCACTGTGAGCTGTAATCGAGTTTCCTTAATGATAATATTGTAATATTGGGTGGTAATAGTTTTATTAAGATTACATTACAGTCCAGCTCTGAAGTGCAGCATATGTGACTATGATGAGATGATCAAGCAGCACAGATGTGCATGGCTACAACACACAGATGACTTACTTTGACAGATGATCCCAAACATTGACCATACATAGGCTGAATAACATTGTTTATTTTGCTGTAACTGTACATTTCAAGGTCAGAGATATATTAGCTGGTTAGCGACCAGTTGTTTTTTGATGTCCACTGGTTTGATGTGGGGGGGCAATGAGCAGTATAAAGACCTCACTGTCTTTGACATGGTCTTCTATATCAGTGACTATTAACAGCTACTAACGATTAAAGAAAAGATTGCTCTACCAAGTAACATTGCGACACATTCTAGAAATTGTAAACTCCCCAGCCAGTTTATAAGATACTTCTAATATACATGGCAACAACTCTGTGAATTTAGGCATGTAGACATGGTCAAGGCAACCTGCTGAATCCAAAACGATCTGCTGATTTAATGGGATTTTCACATGCAGCCATCTCCAGAGTTTACATTACAGGGTCTGAAGAAGATTCTAAAAAATCCAGTGTGTGGCAGTATGTAATGTATGAGCATGTGTAATACTCATGTTGATGCCTAGGGAGAATGGTAACAGTCATTTAAATAAGCACATGCAGAATCTCTGACCAAACAACATGTCAAACCTTGAAGCAGATGGGTTACAGCAGACAGCAAACAAGACTACACCAGGTGCCCATCTGGTCAGGTGCGAACAGGCACCTGAGGCTATAAACTGCACATGTTCACCAACATTGGACAATAATGTTTTATTGCAGATTAGAAAAATGTTGCCTGGCCTGATAAGGCTAAATATCTGCTGCAACTTTCAAATGGTTGGGTTTGAATTTGGCATTAAAAAAACCTACTGACAGTGATCCAGGAAGGAAAGCCCAAACCACGAACGGGTGAGAAAATGTTGTGCCCTAAAGTCTCATTGAAAGCGGCGTATCCAGCCTACCGTGCTGCGCCCCCAGACCTTAAAAACATTGAATAATTGTGGTAATAACGGCCAAATCTAACTGCCAGGAGAAAACGCATTACGTCGACATTACAAGGATGCTGTGACCAGAAATTTAACCCAAAAACTACACCTATGGGGCATTGGATCGTCCACCATTAAGCAAGCTTCGAGTGACCGTGGTGAGAAAGTCCTCCACATCACCACCAAACTGTAGAGATTTGTACGGGTTAATCTATAAGTAATTAAGAAGCGTTACTAATATAAATAGTAAATATACTGCTCACAAAACATGGGGGATATTTCAAAATGAATCTCTCCTATTGAAATACCCCCTAATTTTGTGAGCAGAGTAATACAAGTGATATTAACTGCCCCAACAACTGGCCTTTAAACGATAAGGAAAAAACAGGTTATTCTCTGGTAGCTGTGTATCGAGAAAGTAATGAAAAAGTCCAGCATTGTTTGAAATGTGACCACCTAGCTGTAACATTCACTCCCTTTCCTTTTAGGGTTCAGTGTCTTCAGGGGCTGCGTCGACAGGTTTGAGCGGCGGGGCGTCGAGGCAGTTCACCCGTCAACGCATCACACGCGTAAACCTCAGGGATCTGCTGTTCTGCCTGGAGAACGAGAGATCGAGCAGCCACTCTCAGCTGCTCTACAAAGCACTGCTGAAATAGCAGCTCGATTAGAAGCGGGATCAGCAAGCATCCGCTCAGATAACAGAAGTACAGAGCACAAGTCAGAGCAGCTCGACTGCAGAGGAGCCCAAGCTGAGTGTTCAGATGGAAGCTGCTCCTCCATGCTGCTCTAGATGCTCCACCGTGCGCCGCTTGCGACGCAAAAACAACGAGAGCGCTGTTCAAATGGCAGAGATCTGTCCTCCAGCTCATCCTCTGTCCTCTCCTTCCTCTGTCTTTCTCTATTTGTACGTCTGTTTGCCCGTCATTCTTCTCACTCCACGTTTGTCTTCTCTGACTCTTTAACTTGTAAATCATGCTAAAATTCACACACGCACTCTCTTCTGATCTCGCCTTGGTCTCCTTGCATCGTTTATAGCTCCCAGTTCTCTTGATTTTAACCTAATTAAAAAAATTGCAGTCATATAACTGAGGTTTTTCTTAGAGGGTGGCTTCATAATGTGCAAAATACAAATGTAAAAAAAAGAGAGAATACACAATGAAACTGCCCATTCATTTTGTATTTGTGTTTTTATATAAGAGGTTTTAAGAAATAAAAGATTGTTTCTATAATTCTGCTGTCTTTGTGTTTTTTAAGGTTCTTACAGAATTCAAACCAGTCAGTGCTTCCTTTTATACAGTTCTTCTGCTGCCGTACCTGATGCAACCCTCACCATTTATCCAGGTTTGGGACAGGTACTAGACACGCCATATGCAACCCTAGTTGCTGGGTTAGGGTTACCAGCTATAGACTCTCCAAATTTTTCTCTAGCAATGTGAAAATAATCGGATGAATAGAACAGTGTCTATAGAAAATCATCATACCTCTGTAAAATACTAATTACTTTGTCTTACAACCTGAAATCAATCCAAAGATATACTGATTTCCAGCTTTATTTACATTTTCCCTTACAACTTTCGAATAAGATAAAAATGGAACACTTTTTCATAATTAATAAAAAATGGGAAAACTACACACAAATTAGGGGATATTTTATTATTACATTTTCGTAAGCAGTGTAGAATAATAGCTCATTTATTCATTATCTTCCGCACAAGGAGTTGTGGACCAGCCGGTGCCCACCTGGAAACTCTAGGAGCATGGGCAGGAACAACCCTAGATGGGACGCCAATCCATCGTAGGATACAAGGGCCACTTTAGAGACACCAATTAAACTAACATGCATGTCTTTGCACTGTGAGAGGAAACCGGAGTACCCTGAGTAAAACCCACGCAGACACAGGGAGGGCCCAAACCGCTCCACCCTGGGATTGAACCCAGGACCTTCTTGCTGTTAGGCAGTGGTGCCACCCAACGAGCCACCTAGAAGAATAGTTGGTAAGCCTGGTGGCTCCCTTCAATGCCATCCACAGATTTTCTGTCAGATGTAAAACTGTGGCACACACTGAAGGCTTTGTGTGAGCACTAGATGGCGCCATAGACCGCCCATTAAATGCGTTCTTTCAGCATCAAGGATATCTTAATAGGGACATGGATGTTTGAGATGAATTCCTTCAAACAACCTGTCTATTCGTGATCTTCACCAAAGTCAATGATTTTGCACTTGCCTAAAGGGGGACTGGACCCCAAGGTTGTGAACCATGTATCCATGTCATAATCAGAAACAACCATTCTTTCTTGCTTCTGCTAACAATACAGTGATAAAACAAACTTGCTGAAAATGTATGTGAATCATTTTCTGTTGTTGCTTTTGCACTGTAGTAAAAATGACTTTGAGACCTTTCTAGTGTTTTTTTTTTCTTCTCGAAATCAAGCAAATCTCAGCTGGGTTATGGTCTGAATTTGGACTTTTACGAAAGAGAACAAGGAAACTATGCAGGAATTGGCAGCAGTAATTGTAAAGAACAACCTCCAGCATTGGAGTTTTTAAGGCAGAGTGAGAAGGCCATCAGAAGACACTTCTGCAGAGTGAGGGAAAAAAAAAACAGGGGACATAAATATGAGAGTGGCTTAAGTGTAATTATTTTAGATGAATTTTATGTTTCATTCAGGCTGTTGAAGGACATGGGAGGCGTGCGCACAATTTCTAGTGTGTGAGTAGGCATCAAAATTCATAGGAAAGCCTGGAGAAAAATGCATGAACCTGTAATTTTGTGTCGTGGAGGTTGAGAGAGGAGCCAAGCTGGAGATGTTTCAAAAGTGTGAAAAGGCTGATTTGGTGCTGATTTGGAGTCTAAAAGGGAATGTGTTGATTCTCGGGTGTGAAATGTTCGAAGCAGGAGTTACTGCTATACCATGGAAGTGGAGAGAGAACAACAGCCTGGATGAGAGCGACCTTGTAAAGGAGTTTGGCATGGACACACTGAGCTTTCTGGCAATGCATGAACATCCCCACTATAGGGAACATGGGAAAGCCATTGGTGACCATGTCTATCTCTGGCATGCAACACGCAATCTGCAATTTGTGGTTTATCCCTCCTCATATAACTGGGAGGTGACCACCTCCCAATTTGTCGAATTCTTATCTCTATGCATTTTGATGAGAAAATTAAGTCTCGATTCTCGAGATTTGCTTGGTACTAGGCGCAAACCTTTCCGCTGAGACATCAGACCATGATTCAGATAAACAATAGCTCTATCTCAGTGCAGATCTCTGATTTCTTCCTTGTGTTTGTATTCATTTTTACATTAGTACAGTACAGTATTATTAGTGCAAATAATTCCCTAATGGGTTCTATAAATGTTAGGGATAACAGCCAACCGAACGGAATGCAGTGGGATTCTCTAACTACATCTGCTGGGCTTTCAGGCTGCAGTTACCTGAGCAGCAGTGCTAAGTTCACTTACAGAGTAAGTGTTTTGCTTTTACTTTTCAATCCATTGTTCACTAAATTGCACGTGCTTTTTCAACACTTTATTATAAAATACGTTTTGTGTTCATGGTTTTGGCCAAACTCTAGGTTAATCTATGTGTTCTAAACACTAACTTAAACTCCTCAGTTCATGATACCAGTGTCTTATCATGGATTTGTCAGGATATATCCCCATTTGTAAATCATGGAGCACCTGTACAATAGAACTACATTAATACATATAATGATGTATACAGTGTGGATTTTCTGAGGGTCTTGAACGGATTACTTTGTTTTACTTTACTAATTTATATTATACAGCATATAATATATTAACAGTTATATTAACAACTTGCTGAGTACTTCTCATTTTCTGCAGTTGGCATGACTTTTGGAACGACTTGATGCCATGAACCAAGATACCACTGTATTATAAATGGATTTTTAAAGTTGAAAGTGAAAAGTCTATATTATATATATTATATAGTTATATATAATATACTATATTATAGTAGCAGCACCAGTGGCTAGGTGGTAAAAGCCAGCTGCTGCCAAAAGCAGTTACTGAGAGATTGGAAGTAGGATGGGAGAGCATTCCCTTGGACTTGAGCAATGACACAGCAATGAGAGCAATGTTCCCAGCGTAGGTTATTAATTCCCCTGCACCCAGTGAATTATAATACAATCTCTGAACAAAGTTCAAATCCAAGTTCTGAAACTTTACAAGAATCTGTACCATTTGTCTTTGAGGCCTTTTACACATGCTTGAGTTCAAATGCACTATATAGCCAAGCTTTATGGACACTTCAAAAATCCACAATATGGGTATTAGTATAGAGTTGAAGCCCTCCACCCCCCACTCCATCCTCCTTTGGTGCTGCTGCTGCTGCGTCTTCTAAATGGGTTTTCCACTTGATTTTCGAACACGACTTTGATATCAGTTCTGGATGTTGCACAATAAGCCCTGGCTGAGTTTTGGGATTCCAGTGAATTTTCAAGGTGTCTGGTGCAGTTGGGGGCAATGTTCTGTGCAAGGTGTCAAGGTCTCAATAAAAGTTAATAATAACGATAATGAACTGTCTTGTTGGAAGTAGAAAAATGTAAAGAGTAGAGCGCCTGGGGTATTCAGTACAACCGATTATACTGCCACAGTTTGTCTATTTTAGAATCCACAAGTGTATGCTCAATATTATCTTAGAAGTGAATGTCGAGAAATAGCAGAGCTCAATAATTAGAAGGGATGTCCACAAATTAGCAGCTTGGCAGTGTTTTGAAACCTGGATCTTCTGGTTAAAAGTCCTAAACTACTGAACCACCACATTTTAATTGAGCTGTCAGTCCTACCTTTCTGTCTAAGGACTAATTTTCTGCACAGTGTTTATAAATAAGAAATCTCCTGGTGTGATTAGGTGCAGAGGAAGTAGCACCTTGTGGCTTAGATACATTGCTCACATTGCGACGAGTAAACAAATTCCATTTGAAAAGTCAATTACCCTTAAATGAGCCAGGGCTAATCGTGCATTTAATTAGGGTTTCAGTTCTTGTTTTGCTTACCGTTTTAAGCCTTAACGAATTAGCTATTAGTTAAAGCTGGCGTGTTGTACAGATTTAAGTAGACTGGACCATTAGAACGGTTTAGAACGGTTTTGAAGCAGGCTAACGTCGTACGAAAATAGAGCACAAAGCTAGGTTTTGGAGAACAGAAATATCTCTGCTTAATGATGATGTGTTTATTTTAGGCCGTGGGGTTGTGTGAAGAGGGTAGGTAGGATGGATAGCTAATAATGAGCTTGTGTCAGCAGGAAGAGTGAAGAGAGAGGATGGTCGAGAGAGCCATGTGAGAGGGTGAGACTGGACCTAAGCATTCTTATTATTGAACCTTTGTATTATGTTGTATTATGTTTATCTGGCATAAAGCTACATGCCCCAAACCATTAGTCTCCCTTCACCATGCTTCACATTTGGCATTAGCATTTGGGGTTGGTATACGATGCTGATTGTTCTCCATACTAAAGTTTGCTTTTGGTGTGAACTTTGCAGGGCTCTCATGTAAGTAAGCAACAGCCCAAGAACACAATCCAACCAGAACCTGTTAGGATCTAATGTAGGTAAATCAACTCATCACACGTTCATTGCTAAGTGAAAAGAGGCGTTTTTAGTCGCTGCGTGAAGATGGCAAGAGACTATCCTGTGGAAGTTCATTCGACCATCTGGGCATCAGAGAAGAGTCTTGATGCTTGTTGTCCTTTAATCTTACGTGGAGAATCCAGTTGAGCCAGGCTTGTGCCTCTGAGGGTATGAGGTACAGATCATTGTTTGATTAGAGCCTTTGGGTAAGTATCAAGGTTTTGAATCTGATGCAGGCAGCTGGGGGATATAACATAGGTAAATAAAAAATCTTAGTTTTATCAAGTTTGGAATGCTGCAAAACTTGGCATGCAGTTATGTTTCAGACAGAAATATAAATTATACAGTGTTGTCTGATTAGACTCTGGGCTTTACCAAAAGAGTGCGTAAAGTGTTTTCCAAGCTGCCCAATAAAAGGTTCTCTGAAGCTCCTTTTGGGTAGTATACCTCTTGGTGAGAGATCGCCTCACAACAAGAAGGTCCCGGGTTCAATCCCAGAGTGGGCCAGTCTGGGTCCTTTCTGTGCGGAGTCTGCATGTCCTTCCCGTGCCTGCTTGGCTTTACTCTATGTACTCTAGTTTCCTCCCACAAAGACTTGCATGTTAGGTTAATTGGTGTCTCTAAATTGGTTATAGACTATTCAGACCTTTGGTATAAGTTCATTCCACCACTCTGTGCCATAACAGAGAAGAGTGTGGATGTTTATATTCCATTAATCTTTTGTGGTGGAGCCAGTCTTGTATCCTGAAGAGTACAAAGTATAGATTGTGGTTTGATTAAAGCCTTTAGGTAGGAACGTGGTTGTCCGTTTTTGGCTTTGTAAGTTTAGCAACAAGATTATAGGATAGGATGTCTCTGATTCCTCCAAAAAGCTTTTGCCTTGTGTAACCTTTTATAGCCTCTCAAAGCCTTACAGCTCTAAAATCACCTTTGTCTTTAGGGAAACAGATTTTAGGTCAATACTGAATTGTCATGCCTCAGTAGGAGGAATCTTTTTTTTACTCTTCTAGCTTCGGATTTAGCAAACCTCCACACATACTACCAGAACATCATGTTTCATTCTTGATGGTTCCTTTGGTTGATCTCATTGATGAGAGTAATCAGAAATGCCTGAGTGAAGACTGCACAATTCCTTTGTTAATGCTGTTCAGGGAGAGCAGTAACGAGCTGAAAGCTGGTAGTTACACTTCCAAATAGAGGAATGGTGGGGAAAGGTTTAATCACACACGTGTGCAAATTGTTCTCTGAGCCATGGTTGTTATTTTGGTCAATTTTAATGGAACATACTGCTGTAGCTGGGAAGGGAGCCATTACCCACCACACACACACACACACAGAAGATAAATTACCTCTGGTATTATCTGGTATTCATTTTAGCTTCATACTCAAATTCAAATGCAGAAAGCACGACCTATGTGGTGAGTGGAAGATCAAAAGCAGCACTAGTAAATGGGTCGATCCTGCATGACTCTGACAGTAATTGATGGAAGATAGTTGATACAGATGTAAAATAGCACAGGTAGTGTCTATATCTCAGCAAATATCTCTTAATGACAAGGAAATGCAAGACTGTATAAGTCAAGCTATTTACTCTCCATGGTGACAGGATATTTGCTTGAGAGGTACGTAAGTCTTCAGTGTGTAGATGAAGACAATTAACGGGGTTCCTTACAATTTCAGAAGCACCTACGTATGATTTGTTAGGAACTTCATTGGGAGCTGCTAACCATGCAATCGCCAAGGCAATATTCAACCTGACACTGATTTAAAACCAACACAAATTGTATGCTTTCAGCAACACCAGTGACAATAGAGAAAAACAGTGTTTTGGGCTCACAAGTCACATTGACATTGCATTTATGTTGAAGCCCTTAAACCATTGATCTGATCTGTTGAGGGGTAAAAGTCTTGCTCATTAGGTCAAACTTGACTAAGCTGAATGTTAACTTACAACATCTGACTAGTAGTCTAGTGCCCTAAACATTAAGGCCCCTGTCCCTTTAGCTGCGAATCGCTTGTTACAATTTGGATCGCTGGAGATGTCAAAGCCATTTATAGCCTGAGGTCCAAAAAAAACAGTTGTCTTTATCTTGTCTGAATGGGATGGATGACATTGCTGTATTTCACACTGATCATGCCAAGGGGCTTTTGAGCCTTTGTTTGGATTGTTGCACTAATTTCCTCCTTGTGCAAGCTGACACTATTCTCTTGCATGATCTTGAACAATCATTTGATAACGCTTACCTTCCTATATTGTTAAATGTAGTGTGCTAAGGAGAGCATTGTATTTAATCTTATAACATGTGCGGTTTTCCAGAGCGCTTACAACCCATAGAAACATATAATGTCCAGTCCTAGAATTTGTAGTCTAAGGGTCCAACATTGGCAGTGCTGGGGTTCGAAACTCTGCTCTTACTTGTTCTTAGTTCAATACAATAACTACTGGGTCACCTCAGTCTTGACTTGGATGTTGGAAGGGAATGGTTAATGCCAGCCTCGCACTGAATGATTTCCAAATCAGAACGAAAACGCATCATTTTAATCGTTTATGTTTTTCAATCATTTCTTTAGAGGAAAGCCACTCCTAGTCTTACTGTTCTGATAAAATCAACCATGTTGTACATGTAAATGGTGACAGGAACATTGTTGACAACTGATAGGTGAGCTTCTCTCCAGCACCAAACGGGAAGCAGCAAAGAAAAAAAGAAGACTTTGAAAAAGTGTTTTGATACTGGATGTACTGTTACATCGAGCTCCCATGCAAGTCACCGTCCTCATCGAGTGCAGTTACAGAGCAATCAGTGAGGTGGTTTAAATCCCGTGTTTGATTGGCGACGTGATGACGAACACCTGGAGGCCCCGTTATTTAAGTGCAGGTCTTAGCGTTGTTCGGCGTCACGTCATCACATGCGGTATGTTTGGTCTCTCGTATGCCACGCAACATGTGTACGCCAGCGTTTGCAATTTTGTATGCATCCATTTCAGCACTTAGTCTGTGACATCCCGGGGCTTTTATTGCCGACAGATTAGTAAGGGGGAAACCCCTGAGGTAACATAGCCGGTAAGGGAAATACCAGGGTTTCCTTTGGGAAGCATCACAAATTGGCGCTTTATCGTGCTTACTGCACATCTGCCCTCTGGTGCTATTCATGCCATGCCCATTCGGGATGCATCATTGCGTATTTTCCCCTTTTTGCATTTTGTAAGTTGGAGAGCCTTTTGCTCTACCTTTTTGGTTATCCTTCATTATTATCAGAATGCCGTTCGATCCTCCTTCCTTGGGTCCTCCCTCCTATCCCGTAACATGTACATTATTAAAAAAGATATACACACTTTACACTATACATATTTTATAGACTGTATTTATTGGATGTATTTATATAGTGTATTTATGTGGACCAGATATTGTTTTAAATAATTTGGAATTATATTGACTTAAATTGAACTAATATTGTAATCGTATAGCAGCTATATGTATATGATGAGGGGCAGCACACTCAACGTCCCGGGTTCAATCGCAAGGTGGAGTAGCTTGAGTCCTCCCTGTGTCTGTGTGGGTTTACTCCATGTACTCCGTTCACCCCCTCACAGTCCAAAGACATGCATGTTAGATTAATTGACAGAATTGGCACTCATATATATATATATATATATACACAATTGAATCTAGTTAATGGGAGCACATCGGGACATGATCGTTTTGGTCCTAATAACCAGCTGGTCCGATTAATCGAACATGCCCTATACTACAAGATGGGACGTGCTATAATTTATGTAACATATTAAATGTTTATTAAACCTAAACAAGCCGATATGCTTAGCAACTTTGTTCATTGAAAAATACATTTGCAAACAAGTTTTTTTAAACGATCTACAACACAATGTATAGATACTCAGCATGCGAAGTAATAATACTGTAAAAAACAAGTTCTTACTCAATTCCAGTCACCGTATGAAGAACTTATCCACTGTGATCTGACGCACTTTTGTTGTGGCTAAATGGTGACTTTTGGCTTCTTTTCTGTAGTAAATGGAAATGTTAGGCAAAGACCTGTAGGTGGCGGTAGAGAGCTGGGGAGAAACTCAGGAGTTTTCGGGTAGTTATGCCAGAGACGAAGTGTTTCTTCATTATGTATTTATTATTCGTTCTCACGTTCTTTGGTCTGATTAACCAGAATCCACTGTATAACCTGTATATATAAAGGTGTGTGTGTGTGTGTGTGTGTGTGTGTGTGTGTGTGTGTGTGTGTGTGTGTGTGTGCTCACCGTCTGTAGCAGGTTCTCACACAGTGTTTTGGCAGCACTGATTCCCTCTGGTTTTGGGTGACTGAAACATCACAGCAGTATTTAATGTTCAGTAGTATCACACCAACACCCCAGTATATACACACTACTCCTGTGTGTGTGTGTGTGTGTGTGTGTGTGTGTGTGTGTGTGTGTGTACCTGATGTAGATGTGCATGGGTTCGAAGGCCTCTCTTCCTGAAGCTGGCTCTAGACAGCCTGACCTCTGACCCCGAAGGAAGAGCTTGGCCCCAGTTTCATTCTGTATGTGCTGCAGGTAGGAACAGTTTGGCCCCTCCACCTTCTCCTTAACTAAGAACCCAGAGAGGACGTGGTCTAACCCCACATACACCTTTATCTGGAGAACGTCAGGAACATCACACCAAAATATGAGAAATGATTAATGACACAGCAATTAAATGTTCAGCGCGCGTGTGTGTGTGTGTGTGTGTTTTACCACGGCGCAGTGTGCTTTGGGTCCTGCAGGGGGCAGTATGGTAGGAGGAGGCTGAGACACTGCTGCTTTAACAACCCCATTAGTGATGAGTTCCTTAATCCTGTTCACTGCCTCTACACACACACACACACACACACACACACACACACACACACACACAACACACACACACACACGCAGAGTTAATTTAGTAACTAACCCAGCAGATGTGGACGTGGCCTTTTTGTTACCTCATTAGAATTAATGTACACTTACTGTCCACCAGCTCTCTGGTCTGGCCTTGGACATGAAGATAAAGTGGACGGTCACTATGGAAACACAGGATACAGATATATGTGTGCAGCAACAGTTATAACAATTCTCCCACTGAAAAATATTTTTTTTATCAGAATTCAAAC
>JAYJMA010136766.1:0-15521 GCA_036873895.1 Parotocinclus cabessadecuia | reverse complement strand
ACTGTTGTAAAGCTGCTTTGAGACAATGCTACATTGTAAAAAGCTCTGTATAAATACATTTTGATTGATTGATTGATAATATCACTTATCTCGTTAATTCTTCAGAATACAGATACATTTTCTGTTCTTCTTCATTTTTGACCCAAGCCTAGTCATTTTCGATTTGAGCATTTATCTTTACTGGGACATACCAGTAAAAGCTTGAGTTATTGCGAGACACTTTAACAGCATCTCTGAATAACATGCAGCATTAACAGAAGCTCCGTCTGTCGATATAGCAGGGTTAAAATGTAAGGTACTGATGACACTAGGTGGACGTCCTTTTAGGACGGAGAGGCATTACATCATAAATGGGCCAATATCATTATTACGAGACTCTCACGGTTATTTCGTTTTTACTTGTTTTGGATCCTGCAGGCGGTGCCAAATTCACGAAAGCTGAGTGCACGCGAGCAACGGGACTGCGAGGTCATCCAGCGCCTTATCAAGTGCTACTTTCTCATCGTGCGCAAAAACATCCAGGACAGGTCAGCAGCTAAGAAGCGAGTCTTATGCCGTACTGCGCAAAAGTCTTAGACCAGGCAGTGGTATAATGACCGCGTAGAACATATTGTTGACGGTTGGACCCAAATTCCATAATCCTCTTGTCTACTGATCTTCAATCCAATCTTTGTGAGCTTTAGCATGACTTAGGCTTTTCACCATGTTTCCCTTTCCGAAAAAGAGGTTCTTTGGCTGCTACCTTTACAAAAAGACCGTTTCTGGTCGCATTTCTTTTTTACTTGGCATCCAGATGAAGCTGTCAGATGCTGATGTGCAAGAAGAAGTCACACACTGTAACCTATATCAGCTGTTTTTTTTTTAAAATGCTGCATTCGAAAGTAAAGCTTTTGTTCAGGTGTGTATGATTGTTTTTCCCATTTGACTGACTGCCTGACTGATTGATCGTCGGTGAAGCTCGAACATGCAACGTTTGGGACTGTGGTGGCCTAGTGGTTAAGGTACTGGACTAGGACTAGGGTTCAAATCTCACCTCTGCCAAGCTACTACAGTTGGGTCCCTGAGCAAGGCCCTTGACCCACAATTGCTTGGATTGCAAGACTGTATGATTTGTAAGTCGCTCTGGATAAGTCTGCTAAATGACACAAATGCAAACGTGCAAGAGCTTTTGGAAAATTAGTCCACTAGGTGGTGGTATACACCAAACGTTTGGAACGGCAAGACAACGTTTAGCAGGGAATAAGAATTTTTTAAATAAATAATTTGTTTTCTGATCTTGTGATTATCTTAGCCTTCTTTGCTAGGATTGTCTGTTAGTCACAAGAAGTAAGACAGGTTTCACGGTTTCTACGGTTTCATTGACACGTGACGAATGTTCAATCTAGAAAATGTTTTTGAGCAAAAACTAGGTTTTGTCAAACACGGTCAACATGCAGACAGCTCAGACAACTCTCATCACTAAACCTGGGGACGACTGCTTCTAAAACATGTATGGACTTTTTTTTGGCTCATACATCAAGACAGGATCTTTTCCCAGTACGTAGGAACCCTGAGTGGCATAAGAATGTGTTGATAGGTCCAGGAGTACGAGTGCGTCGATTGGCACAGACATTAGGGCCTGTGTTGAGCTCAAACATCATGTTCAAATATATTTAAACAGTATACACAACAGAACTTAGAGCTAGAAAACCCAGACAAATGGACCTAAGCTGAAGTCCAGGCTTTACTGAGCTTATATGAGACCGAGGAGTATCAAGTGGTCTAAGCGAAATTAGAGCATCATATATCACTTTAGCATCACACGGTGTTCCTACTGACAGTGCGAATGTAAACCAAAAAAATCCCTGGAACTAACAGCTCTTGGGAGGGCTCTGCGGCTGATAGTTCCTCCCCAATTAGTCCCTAGAACTGTTTGGTGTGAAAGCACCTATAGAACAAAGACATGAAAAGGAAGAAAAGAAGCAGAGGGTTATATACACGTTGAAATCTATGAAAGATGAAAATGGTCCAAGGTAGGTAAGGGACCGCAGGATGATGCTGGCCAAAAGCAGTCGCAAAAAGTGCATCGTCCCGTCAGGCTTCCCACAGTTTGATGATGTAACCTCTATGTAAGTTGGAGCAATTTATTTTGAGCGTCTTTTTATGAAGCCTGACATTTTAACTGCTTTTTGATACCCTTTATATTTTTCTTTGAATTCCAAAATGTTTCGTCTATACTGCTTAAAATAAAAAAATAGGAGACCACTGCACAATTCAGTTTTTACTGTTTGTTGGTACTGTATTTGTGTGAGTGGAATGGAAATTATTTTAGTTATATTCTATGAATTACTGACAACTGGTCATAACGTTTTCAGACAGAAACTGGGGTCAGAGTGAGGGGTCAGCCGTTGTGCAGCAAACTTGTGCCAGCGGAGGGCGTAATCCAAAACATGGGTTGTATTCCTGCCAGTTATTAGCTCTAAAATCTTTAAATATGTGCCCTCTCTGTCTCGCTCTTCAGCGTACCCAAAGCAGTCATGCACTTCTTGGTGAACTTTGTGAAGGAGAGGCTGCAGAGTGAGCTGGTGGGTCAGTTATACAAACAGCCTTTGTTGCAGGAGCTCCTCATTGAGTCTCAGGAAACGGCGCAGCAACGCACCGAGGTCGCCCACATGCTGGAGGTAAATGTGTGTATGCGTGTGGGTATGTGTGCGCGCGCAAGGTGTGTGTACGGGCGCAAATAGAAACTAATATTTGATCAGGACAGAGTGGGAGGGCAGAAAGTCTGTGCACTTTTCTTAACTGTGTATATATTTCAAAAGGAATAGGTGTGTATCGAATACATGAGGTTTGTCTGACGTGCAATACTATGACAATACATGACCAGCTGCTGGGTACCGCTACGTCGCCATGTTTACACTGCATTTCAGTGCATTGTTTCCAAATGCAAATGCAAACCTTAGAGATGTGGCATAGGAGATTTTCACACAGACCCAAAACAGCTTGAAGAGCGCTAAGAGTCCCTGCCAAGGCAAAGCACAGCTAAAAACTATATAATATTTATGGTTCCAGGAAAGTTTGATGATTATGATTTGGTATCTAACCTTTCCTGGTCTTTACCTGGCACCTGATCCTACCCTATAGTTTCTGGGCCCCTGACCCTACCTTCTTCTTTGCCAAGCTCCTGGTTCTACCTCCTAATTATGGAGTACCTGACCCAACCACCTAATTCCAGGCCCCTAATTTTACCTACTGGTTTTCTGGTACCTGACCCTTCTTACTCATAAGTAGATGCCTGAACGTACCCCCTAGTTCATGGGTCCTTATTCTCCTAATTTGCCGGCCCCCTAAGTCAATCTGGCACCTGACCCTTGCTACTCATTAGCTGGCACCTGGCCTTCCTCGGTCATTACCGTCTTCCTGACTTTTCGTGGCTACTGGAGATTACTGCCTCTGCAGAGACTCCAAAACTAACATTGCTTTTAGTGGGTCTTATTTATTTATTCATTAGTTTATACTGAACGTCGCATCCGCATCAGTGGCATTATTCATGACAGACACAAGGACATATCAACACACTAGTCGTGCAGTTACATTTTTGAGTTGGACAGAAGTGTAACTTCTCCATTTGCCTCCATTATGCAGCATTCTAAGATTGGCAGGCCAGTGATAGAGCAATAAAACAGTTCTCAGAAAAGTTTCAGTGGATGTGGATGTGTCGGTGAGGGATTTAAATGTCATTCTTACAGGGAAGCACACTGATTTGTGTTGCTCTAATGCAAATTCCCTTTTTTTTCCTTCCTTGGCACTTGTTTTTCTTTTCTCAGGCTCTCCAGAAAGCCAACAACATTATCTCAGAGATCCGCGAGACGCACCTGTGGTAGCCGCGTCCATCGCACCAGTGACACGTCAACCAGTGTGTGTTTACATGTTTGTATGCGTGTGCTGTCGGACGAACATTCATATCCACATCATACACTGTAAAGCTGTAAACGCTTCCTAGAGCACACCGATCTAAAATAATTTGAGAGCACTCAAGTTTTCAGGTACACAATGTTTCTTCAGGCAGTATAGACCAGTTCCTTTGTGGTGTGTCTGTGTGTGTGTGTGTGTATATATATATATATATATCTGTGTGTGTGTGAGAGAGTGAGAGAGAGAGAGAGAGAGAGTATCCATCCATATCAAAGATGACAGTCATGCCTGCTGTCCCCTGCATTAAGAGGAACTCTGATATGCACTGAGCTTTTAGAGAATCACTTAAAGTGTAGACGTGAACGTCAGGAGTGTGTTAATTTCTCACTTTTCTCTGTCACTGGGAACAAAACTACTGGACCATGGCTGCAAACAAAAGGTTTCCAATGGACCAATTCATAATTTGGGACTGTCTGTTTAATCTGTCTTTCATTCTCTCAGTTACTCTAAGGTACTTGAGCCCCAATGCTGGCATTATCATGGCATAAGCATGTTATAGGTGTTGGTTGCCATATTTAAAAGTTTAGGTATCCCTGGTCGCATAATACCTTTTACTGATTTGCCTAAATGGAAAAAAAAACTACCACAGTCTCGGCATGGTACAAACTTGCATTTGGCTGTTTCACATTTTAATACCCATCCTTGCATAATAATAATAATACATTTTTTTATCCATTAGGCTAACAAAGGCAGACTTTGCTATCCCCCCTTCACAGTGACCTAATATTGAGTCCTCGTGGTGCCCAATGGCCAGGTTTGATTATTTATAACTACCCAGTCCTCCAATCAAGTGGTTCATCATCAAGACCACCTTACGTCTGGTGCCATTGTTGGTCCATGGTTCACTAACCCGCAATCGCAGTGACCTGAGTTTGAGTCTTCCTTTTGGCTGGGGCTCTTCCAAGGACGATTGGTCTGGGGGAGGGCCTCACTTGTGAACCATTAACTGGTGACACAACAGTGACCCCTATCCCTATGCCGGCAAAAGTCAGTATTTAGTTTGACTTATCTAAAAAGTGGTTTCTTGGCTGCTACCTTTTCAAAATGACTGTACAAAGGTCAGCTTGTTGGGATTCTGTTGAAGCTACCAGATCAGCTTGGTTTAAATTTAAGGGGAGGTCACACTATATACTTGCCACTGTAGCCTATTGCTTTTTTCAGTTTCTTAATACCGCATACAGATGCCCTGTATTTTTTGGTTGAATTCTAATAAGGAGACTGAGAAAAAAATCTATATGGTCATAATATCATTGATAAAACAACAATTCTAGTAGCAGCATAAGACCTTTGCATAGTGCTGTGTATGCGTCAACAATTTAAAGAACAAATTTCACTTGTTCATGCAATATGTCCAGATTCTCCTGGCTGCCGCGAAGGCATAATGGGACCAAATATGCCATGGATGTTTAATAGCCCTAAAGCTTTGTGTTATTTTATCTGACCACAGCAAGTGTGAATTTAATTTCAAAACACTGTTCTGCCCAGGGGTACCCAAACTTTATTTAAAACTGTAGGAGGATCTCCATGCAGTATAACTCTCCTTCAATCAGTGTCAGTTTGTGGAAATATTTGTGGTGGGTTTTTTTTTTATTAATGTGAAGGAACTTCGTATAAAATAACTGGTTTATTTATGAAAACCAAGCGTTGTTAATGGTTCTAGGACTAATGACAGTCGTGTCGGCCTGTTTGCGTTTAGTGCTTTAATTTATTCAACAGGTGCATGTTATTCTTTTATGAGACGATGATCAAGAAAACAAAGTGTGACGGGCTGATATTGTAGGAATAGTATGTCATTGTAACACAGGCCATTTATACATTTTTCATGTTATTACTTGTGTGCTACAAGTCGTAGAAAATGTGACCCTTTTGCAGCTGCACACTGCTTTTGTGTGTAACGAGCCAGCGAACAAAGAGACATTATTTATAACTCTCCGTCCTTGTATAATAGCTGAAATAACACCCTTCATGTCAAATATTTGACATCATCTAATATCTATGGCCGTCTGAATATTTCAGGTGTAAGGTTCAGTGAGGTGGGAAAGCTCCAGAGTTGGTACTAAAACCGAGAAATGTCTTTAACCCTGGCTACACTAGGAGGTTTTATGCATTTAGCACCTGCTTAGGATGCTGATCAGATTTTATTCTTATAAATTTACACTTACAGTCAAGCAGCAGATTCTAATCCAGTTTAGGTTTAGGCATGGCTGATGGCTCGGTGGTTAGGGCTGTGTGGCAACCCGGTTGAGATGTTGTCTGTTCAAATCCATTGGGACTTTGAGCAAAGCCCTTAACCCTGTCTGCTCATTATGATCCCCACTCTGAGGTAGACTTGAATATGCGGAGAAAACATTTCATTGTTGACGCGTATGTATGATGACAACAGAGGCTGTTTCTTCTTCTAATAGAAATACTATTGCTGCATTATTCAAACACACTTGAAAGTCTTTCTGTTGTGTAGTGGCTCAGTGCTTGAGGCTGTGGAATACTAATTGGAAGGTTGTGAGTTTAAATCACGGCTCTGCCAAGCTGCCATTATCCTTTTCTCTTAACTCTGGAAAGGGGCACACATGCTAAATAATGTAAAAGCTTTGTATCTTGCTTCCAGTCGTTTGCCAAATATTGTCAAAGCATTAATCCTCATTTGCATGCCAGTTTAGGCAGTCCACAGACTTGGACCCTGAGCCCACGAGTCTCAGGAAGAACTCAGGAAACTCAGAAAGGGAAGACCACTGGTGATACGGAGCAATACACACAAACACTCAAGATCCATCGCCATACCGAAGGTTGATACGAACCAGGGAGTCTCAGCATTGGGAACCAGTGCTCTACCAACTGAGCCACTCTGAATCATAAATTGCCTCAAGATGATGATTATCTCTCAGATGCTAATGATGCATGTTCTCTCTGCTGGGCTACACCCCAGTTCCTCAGGGCTGACTTTGTTTGTTGTTTCTCACCAGGGGCTTCCATTTTCCGAGTTTGAGGTATTCTTTAGATTTAGGGGTCTGGGACTGTGGTAGCTCAATCGAATCAGGGCTGCCCCTGCGTGACAGTTGTGATGTGTTTGGTTGTAAGAGCTAATATAGTGACGGTATTGGCTAAAATGTGTCCTTAAAATGTGTTAGAAATGTGTTCCACTTTGCAAACACCTGACTACTTGGAGGTCCCTCTGTTTTGGGCACATGTGCATGAGGCTTAGTCTCAGGATGGAACGGTCTGAATCCTTTCTGGGTGGAGTATGCGTGTCTCATCCTGACACAAAGTCTAGTGCTTGATTGTGAAATGAAGCAGTCGGCGGCCACAAATTGGAGCCTGCAGCCCTCCCCTCTCTGTTGGAGTGTCAAAACTGCGGAGAATTGGGAAGGACCAAAATATTGTTTACACCAGTGTAGCCATGATAATGTTATGATTTGTGCCCGGGAGACAATGAAATAATAATTAGTGCTGGGTGAGATGGATGATGTTCCTGTTCTCCATATGTCAAGACAAGTTTAGGATCACGTGTGTAGCCACGGTGGTGCAGCACAGCGCCAGGCACCCGGAGCTCAGATCCTGGCATGGCAGTGACCCAGTGCTCAAGGCACTGTGCCCAGTTGCATGAGCACCTTTGTGTTTTCTCAAAACATCAACTTGTACATCAACAATATCAACAAGGGCGACTTCCCTTACCCAAAGGAATTACTTATGTGTGTTGTTCTTCAGATGTGGCTGTTTAACTAAGAATTAAGTAAATTGATGGTGAAGTGACTGAAGTACGGTTCCGCTGTTTCCATGGCGACGTCTCATCAGTGAAATAACAAAGAAACACGGCTGTTTGAAAGCTGATTAACAGTTTTTAATCCAAATTTAAAATTAATTCAGTTGTAGCTATCACGATTCGAAGCGAATTTACCATTAGAGGGCTCTATGCCACACTTTTAAGGAAATACTTAAAAGGAATGATTAAGGGTTTATGATGATTTCCCTTCCCTTCTTTAACATACTTTAAGGGATGTTTGAGGCCGGTCTTGGAGGAAATTTCGCTTAAGTCGGTTTACGCAACCTAAAAAGTTCTGTTAGACCCTTAAACACGAAAGTAAGTGACTGTAAATATAAACATATGCACAGTGGAGTAGAAGAATTCTGTGATTTGAAAATATGCTTTAGGTGTGCTTACACAGCTTTATGCAGCTTTCCTGGATTAGACTCGATGGCAGCTGGAGGAAAATGGGGTACAATTCTCAAATATGTATAAAAGTATCTAAAGTATCAGTGTTTATCTGGTAGCACAAATGTGTTCACGTTTGGACTGACAGGACAACGTATTTCTGAGGTTCGGTATCCGCTCGGATGTTATGGATTACCTTTCTATTGATTTCCCGCACAGTTTGTGGCTGATATAAAAAGCCTTATGCTTTGCACTTGATTGCTTCTCTAGTAGATCCGTGTGTTCATTGTGTTTGACTGTCCTGATGGTACTGGGCCTATATATCATTCATTTCTCTTTAGCTATTGCCTCTGTTGAAGGTACACACTGAGTGAGATGAGGCGTGTGAAGGTCAGCATCTAATGCTCATCCAAACCTTCTGAAATGGACAGAGCGTAGGCGCTAAGGTATGACCGTGGCATGCCTGTTGTACAATACATTCCATTTCGATATCTATGCTGTGCTATCAGCATCTGAAAGCTTTTACACAGCAAACCAGAGACGTGTACTTCTTCAACTCCCATTCCTCTTTTCATACCTTGGATGATAAGTGTTTCCGTGTTCGGAGTATCGAGAGGCTGCAGCGACCTTGTTAAAGTGCTGGAGAGCAGTAGATGGGAGAGCACTGTTAAATAAGGCAAATTTAATCACCTCTGCTGCAAACCCGGCGCTAATGAGATTATCGTTACCAGGATGAGCTAATTCGTCTTTGGCAGATGGTTCCACTTCTCCCGAACCTAAAGCTGTAATGTTTCAGCGATAACCCAGAGTTTGGCTGTGTAAACATTTCTATGTTTATATGGTTTTAAAAAATCATTTTAGGAAACACATCATGACAGCAGGTTTTTGTCTGTTATTATTTTTTTTTTCTGGTACACATCCATGTACTGATCTGTGTCTATGGAAGAATCATTAAATTCTAACTCGAGCCTCCTCTCTCCTCCTTTACGCAACAAATGACGGATATTTGTGAATTCAGTGGCTGCTTACTTTTACGGCTGCTTACTCGGTATTCTGCTTACTTTTCCCCATTCTGACAGGACTTGTGCTACAAGAGACCACCTCGTCCTGTCAGAATGGGAAAAAGTAAGCAGAATAGTGGGACGAATGGGTTTTATGGCTTTGTGAGCCCAGGTAATCAAAAATGGGCAGAATGTAAATGGATTTTGTAGCTATACCGTGAGAACTAGTCATATTTCTCAGTTGTTATGTTTGTATTACTTTTTCACAGTAGCACTGGGACAGATAGAAAAGATAGATTATTAACAGCTCCAGTAGACACAAGCTGTTCTGCACTGATTATGCCGGGTAACAAAATTGCCACTTTTTTCGGCCAACAAACTAAAATTGGTGGACCATCTAGTACTTTTGTTTCATTGAAATCTTTAATGTTTTCTATCAGGGCTGCTTTCATATTGTAATACAACACCAAATCAGCAAAAGTTGGGACGGTATGGAAAACGCAGATTTCAAACGATGATGGATTTCCATTTTACAGTCCTACATTTTTCTGGCTTTGTTAATACCCTTGGCAAAGGTCATTCTCAGTTCTGAGATGGCAGAATTTTAGAGAAGTTTAGAGAAGTTAAGAGAGTTTAGTTCTTCAGGACATTTTCAGGACAGGTCTTTGGACTTGGGATTGCGGGTGCCTAGCCGTTGGTACCGCACTCTGGACCACATGGTCCAGGGTTCAAATCCCACCTCTGCCAAAGCTGCCACAGTTGGGTCTTTAGGCAAGGCCCTTAGCCCAGCATTGCTTGAATTGTAAGGCGCTCAGGATAAGGGCGATCCACAGACAGACTACAAATAGCAAAAACAAGGAAGGATTTAATAAACTAGACAAAAGAGTGACCATTTGACACGGCTTGAGAATGGAGAATCCAGAGGCGGCTTTGGGAAGCCGAGAGTCCAGATATGGAGCGTCATTTAAAGCCGAAAACGGAAACGTCATGGAAGCCTGTATAGAAGCCAATATAGGCACAGCATGGAAGCCGATATAGAAACAAAACGAAAACCAAACAATACAAATGATACCAACGAAATACAAACAATAGTAAACAATGAGCCGCATGGATGTGCACTGCCGGCTTAAATGCGCAACGCTTGATGAAAAAAAACAAGAAAGCGGTGTGCGGAAATGAAAGGTGCATGATGCTACGCAAAATAAAGAGCCAATAGATCGCCGCGGAAACAACCAAAACAAAAAGTCACGAGCAGCAGGAGAAAAACGTATACGAAAAGGAGAGAGGAGGTGACGAACGGCGGCGAAACTACACGGGTGAGGCGCGAACCATGACATTAACAAATAAAAAGAAGTTGATCGGACAAAACATGAAATATCCTGGCTTCATACTGTGCATACAAAGGTCTGATACAAAGGTCAAAATACATGCATTTTCCATACTGTTCCAACTCTTTCTGACTTGGATGTGTAAGTGTATGTTACTTATTCAAAAAAAACTCCACATACAAATATATTCATGATTGAAATGTCGTCATATAACAGTCACGTTTATCACTATTTACCATGACCAGATTTTCTATAGCTGTACCTTTGACACTTGGACGGTAATATACATAGCTGCCAACATGTTCGAGCTCCTGACCTTAAATCATATTAAATAAACAAATAAACAATCCTAATGTGTAAGAGTAGAGTAAAGTGAGAGTAATGTGTTGGTGATTAGCCGCAGTCAGATTAATATAGCACAGCCTTGCATTGGAAATATTTGTATTTGTACAAACTCTGTTTTTCCCCCCCGACACAGAAATCATATGCTTTTGCCTACCGGGCAAGCCACTGGTGATTAATCACCTTTAAATTACACACCATCAGCTAGTGCAGGCGGCCGACATGGATAAGTAATTACTACCCAAAAAACAAATATGCTTCTGTCGCCAAAACCGAGCCATCAAGAATTATGATAAGGTAGTCCTTGTTGGTTTTTCTATGTGGAATATTATTACTTGATTTCTCCGGAAGTCTGTAAGGCTGTGATTAATCTTCAAGAGTCAAAACATAGCCTGCAGCCAATGCAGAATAATATTCTCTACCTACTATACTTGGTTTGGCTCGAAGCACTGTACTGAATTGAAGTGAACACAAAGTTGGCACTCTGTTCCTTATGTTAAATGCAATAAACCTACAATGCATTCGTCTCCCAGCAAGATTTTACTCTGGGTGCTATTTTACAGACGCAAAGGCTCTTAATTAGGCTCTTAGGACATGATGAGGGCATCGTAGTAACACAACACACTTGGGCACTAATAGCAGCTTAAGCCCTGGAGGGGTACTTCACTGAGATAAAGTGCAAAGAGGCATGGAAATGAGGGTTCAGGGGCTCACAGTGCTGATGGAATGCAGTATGGTGCTTGGAAAGAACATGTTGGATAAACACGTAGAAAAAAGATGGGCTGTTGATCCGGAGGGAAACTGCAGGTAGATCTCACTATCTTTCTCGACTCTTACTGGACCCACCGAAGGCTTTCTTTATGTTAGAGGTGCAAAACCAGCAGCGTACTGGGTAATCGGCTCATTTAGGGTCCAGAATCACAGTTGTCTTTGCCTGGTCTAACGATGGTTTGGATGCTGAAATATTTTAACTATGTATATGTTTCAGCAGGCAGGGGGGCTCGGTGGGGTAGCACCGCTGCCTCACAGCAAGAAGGTCTCAGGTTCAATCCCAGGGTGGAGCGGCCTAGGGTGGTGGGTCCTTTCTGTGTGGAGTCTGCATGTCCTCCCTGTGTCTGCGTGGGTTTACTCTGGGTACTCCGGTTTCCTCCTACAGTTCAAAGACAGGTGTGCTAGGTTAATTGGTGTCACTAAAATGACCCATAGTGTGTTACTGTGTGTGTGTGTGTGTGTGTGTGTGTGTGTGTGTGTGTGTGTTTGCTCTAAGATAGATTGGCGTTTCCAGGTCGGCACTGGCTGGTCCGCGTCCCCATGTGGATTAAGAGGAGGATAATGAGTGAATGAATGAATATGTTTCAGCATTTCGTGGATGGTCCTTACGTTGATGGCTTGGGCATATTGCAGATGTCCATAAACGGTGGGATTGATCCACTCTGTGTGTTTCTGCATTGCCTGGACGGGCTCAGTTGCATGAGTTTCTGCCAAGTCCTAGCAGAAGGCGAAAGCATGGTGGGAAATTTCAAAGATGAGCTAGATTTTGATCCATGGTCACTGTTCTACTGTGCAAAAGTCTTGGGCCAGAATTAGATTTGCTGTTTTAACAAAGGTATATTGACCATGTATTACATAATGACGACGGCTGGAGCCAAAAATTCCAGACCTGGATTCGTCATTCCATAATACTCTTTTCCACTGAAACTTATTTCAGTCTTTTTGAGCTTTAGCATATCTTAGCCTTTTCTCACTGTTCCCCCTGAGAAGAGGCGTTCTCTTGGCTGCTTCCCTTCAAAAATACCATTCCTGATCAAGCGTGGACTCAACCTGGCATCCCAACGAAACTGCCATTTCTCAAGTGTAACAGGTGCCACTATAGCCTGTTTATATACTATAACCTAATTTTTAAAAAGTTTTATATAATTATTTATATATGGTCATTGTACTATTGCTAAAACAACGGTATATCGAATCCATTGGTGGCTTAAAACGTTAGCACAGGGACTGGCAGAAGCATTTAACCAGATTTTTTTGTTGGCACCTATCTTGCCTGGAGGATCCCTGCACCCATGATTTAAGTCAAGAGTCCTCAGGCTTAACAGGAATAGCTTTTGGCATCTGTCTTAGCTTAGAGGTACCATGTAAATCATGACGTTCTTTGAATTTGGCCGCTGCCTCTCAGTACCATGTGCGTAGCATATTTCTTCTAGTGAACTAGAACCTGATATTTGATATATGCCTACAACCTGGAGCTTGATTTTTGGCAACATCAGGACAAGTGAAGGAATCCACCGGTGTTCCTTCCAAAACTTTCCACTGGTGTGCATTGTTTTTGAACCGTCTTACATCCATGCAGGCTGTAGTTGCCAAAAGAAACAACATTGGACTCGTGAACATGATAGCAGCATCTTTTTATCATCTCTTACACGGAGACATTCTCACTGAATAAGCTTTCAGCATCGCTTTGTTTTTAGTCGCTCAGTAGTATCAGGTTTTGAGCTGCAATTGTTTCTCTGCATTTTAAACTCTTCCACTGTTATTGAATGTCGAATCATATAATGAGTGCAATTTCTCGGTTATGTACTTTGAAAAATAAAGATCAAGAGTAAAGGGTCAAGAAGAAGAAGAAGAAGGGGCAAGGAATGAATCCCTTGCTCTTGGAAAATTTAGGTAATGGTTTGTGGCACTGCAAAATCAGGACTTGCTTACACTGAAACTGTGGAGAACAGATTTTGTAAAACTGGAACCATCTTCACCTGGTTCTTCAAAATAGGATTGGACCAAAAAAAAAAACCTAGATGAGACCCACCTGAATCCTCTGTTAACTAACCTTTAATACAGTCTGCTCTTCCTCACTTCACTAATAGAAGGCTTCACTTCTCCATGGGTTCCAGCAGGATCTCGTTCTGCTGCACTGAGAACCTCCAGTTTATTTTATTTGAACATGGGCACAATCCCTTAGCTCGCCTTGTCCTCCTTACGAGAACATCCAGTTTGGTCTGGATATATGTGTGAGAGAGATCTCATTAGAGTCTCGCACCTGATGACATGTGCAAGCCAGTGGCTCGTGATTTGCTCGTTTATGAGACAGAAGCTGCTTTTGCTGCCTGTCATAACAGCATTTTCAGATGGAGCACAAACAAGATGATCACTGGAGAATGAAAAATTCAAAAAGCAAACGTTATAAATCCTGTAGGTTAAAGATAGAATCTGAAACTGTCCCTTCCAAAGAGGCTGAATTCACACGAAGCAGGAACCATGCATTAAAAGCTTGTCATAAGTTGTGCGAGTCATTATCAAGCAAACCCAAAGCCAAGCCTATCTACAACTGGCACACCTCAAGGCATTTAGTCCATCAAACCTAAGCTATTTCAAGCCTGGCTTCACTGACAGGTAGCTGCAAACGTCTGACAGGATAGAACCTTGCCAAAGGCTTTGAATCTCTGGAAACTAGTCATCAAAGACGTCTTTCTTGCAGAAATTGTACAGAAGGTCTTTGTCAGCACTTCCAAGTGCAGACCATTAGCACTTTAGGCTGTTGCTAAATATTTTATAGCTGGTAATTTAAAAAATTATCCAGCCAAGAAGGCTTCTGAGATGAAGTGAAGCAGAATTGGTATTTCTTCAGAAGGAAAGTCTAGGCGACACACTGATCACACACACAGTCCTACACACGGTTTCACCTATCACATAGAAGTACTTTGTAGTTCCACAGTTACAATTGTAGTCCATCTGTTTCTACAGACTTTGTTAGTCCCCTTTACTCTCTAGCGATCAGGACCCAAACAGATCGGATCATATTTGGTGGCGTATCATTCCTAGCACTGCAGTGACACTGACGTGTTTGTGGTGTGTTAGTGCGTGTTGTGCTGGTAAGATGGTTCAGGCACAGCAATGTTGCTGGAGTTTTAAAACAATGTTCATTCACTGTGCCCTTTGTTATTCACCACGACCTTGTTGTAGACGTCAGAAATAGGAGTTCATTAGTTGTTGCACAGTTATTTTGAATCATCCTCTAATACTTTATCAGTGCTCACAGGATGCTGCCTACAGTGCCTTGTCTGTGAAACATGGTGGTGGTAGTCATGGTAGTCATGATTCCCATCATTGGTGGAACAATGAATTCTGAATTATCCCAGCAAGTTCTAAAGGAAAATGTCATGACATTTGTCAGTGAACAGAAAGAGAATGTGGGTCAAGCAGCCAGACTGTGAGAAAAAAAGTTCACAAGCTGTTCTATAAGAAATGTTTCAAGAAAACCGAGCAAAGCAAAGATTCACATATGTTTTTGTATCCATTTTTTTCTCATTTGTTCACTTTAAGGACATTTTTAATTAGTAATATTTAAATATATATAAAATGTTCATGGTCAGACTAACTCTACAAAAATCTCCCTTTTCTGCCTGTTTGTTACCAAGGGAGACATTCATTCTGGAGCTGTCATGTACGACATGCATCAGATCAGGCCCTGCCTTTCAGTCACATTGATTTCCACATACCAAAGATATCTTTTGATTATTTTTAATGTTTGTAAAACTTAGTCTGTTCCCATTAACGCCACCCTATTTATTGCATCTGCAGTTGGTAAGATCTCAAGGTAAAAAGCAGGGATGAGGCACTCACACAAAGAGCTTCAAGACAGCCGAGAGGGAGAGAGGGAGAGCGAGAGGGAGAGGGGGGGAGGAAGAGAGAGAGAGAGCGAGAGAGAGAGAGAGAGTGAGAGAGAGAGAGAGAGAGAGGGAGAGAGAGACCACA
>JAYJMA010136755.1:0-15523 GCA_036873895.1 Parotocinclus cabessadecuia | reverse complement strand
CAGCGGCCGGGAGGTAGCATAAGCCTTCAGGAGTGAGTGCAGGTAGGAAGGAGCCTGCTCTGTCATCACTTTGTAGGTGATCGTAGGATTGTAGGATAGAAAATGGTAACACATTCATATCATGCACAATTTCTTGATTTACAGCTTTGAGGTAAGGCTACAGCATGTCATTAAAGTCAACGCAAGTATTCTGAATTCATTTAAGTGTCAGGTGATTCATGCAGTCTATTCAACAATGGAGATCTAAATAATGATTTTTACTCCACCGTACTTCACTGATGAGATATGTTTTCTATATTGGTGCACATTATTTTTTGATCATTAGTTTTCTTATCCAAAAATAGCATTTTGCATTATGGTAGAGGCATTGTGGAACATGGAGGTGGTCATCTGCAAATATGTCAGCATTTTATGAGTAGTGGTTTTCTTTGTGTATGTTTAATACCTTTTCTTCTAGTGAATGAGTAGATACTTTAGAAAGTCAGCATGCAGTTATATAGCAAGCAGATATGTAAATGATTAGGTGTGGTCTGGTTAGACATTTTTGGGTAGTGTTCCTTATGAGAGATTGCTGACTGCTAGACATGCTTCTATGACACACTCGAAGACATTTTATCCAGTTGAAAGACTTTGAGAGGGGCACCTCATTGGAACAAGAGAAACAGGATGAACATTTTGACGAAGCAGTGTTTCCATGAGTGCAAGTACACACGACGAACAGGCTCTGGCAGGTCTTCCAACTGGCATTTTTCAGCATTATAATGCTTGTCACGACAGGCCCTGAATTTTGGACTTAACATAGGTAATAATATTATGCACTCTAGAGTGAGAATTGTAGAAATTCATCAAACCCTTCTTTGGGGTACATTGTTTTTAAACATTTCAATAATTTTCTCGTGCATTTGTTGATAAACTGGAGATTCTCTGCCCACCTATGCTCATCAAAGACTGCCTCACTGCCTCTGTTGGATGATGCTTTTGTACCAAATCATGATTACAGTCAACTGTTGACCTGAAATCATACAATTATTCATGACTTTTTGTCAATATGTTGCAGGTCTGAAATGCAGGAATGGCTTTTTTAACAAATAAGTTGACCAGACAAAACATGAAATATATGAAATATATTCGAAAACATGCAAGTTAGGTTAATTGGTGTCTCTAAAGTATCTCTTAGTGTGTGGCTGTGTGTGTGCCCTACAATGGAGTGGCGTCTAGGGTTGTTCCTGCCCTTGTGCCCAGAGTTGACGGGTGGGCACCGGCTGGCCCACGACCTCGTGTGGATTAAGCGGAAGATAATGAATGGATGCATGTGTCTGCAATTAAATGAAAGTACCAAGTAAATCTGAGAAACGTTGCATGTTTTTTGAGATGCATTTTCCATATTGGCATATTGACATGCTATTCATGTTGGCATAGAGCTTTTATAAATTTATATCTAATGCCTAGTCCCATTTCAAACATCTTCATGCACAGCTTCATGCTTTTCACCATTTCCATTGTATTTTATGCTATAGTTTAATCTTTGCAGGACACCATATACTTTATGAAACTTCTTTATAGAGTTGTGAGTTTCCTCCTTTTGTGCATAGTTTTGTCACTGTGGAGTAATCAATGCACAGGTGTTTATTTGTGAATCTCTTCAACCCTCTATCAAAGATACCTCTGAACATGGTTCACACGAACATATTCCTGAAAAAAAGCAGTTTGTTTGTTTTAAGTGGAGGAGACTTCTACAACCAAGATCTTCTGGCTTTTGGAACCTGGAAATTTAATCTTTTACACACTTGATGATAAGGGGCAGACAGACAGATTCGAATGAATAGAATATGGGGTTTGTCAGGTTGCGATCTGCTGGAGCAATGTGAGCACTGAGTGGAAATTATACACGGACTGTTGTGTCTGTGCCGCACTACCCTTAAACGCGGCTTGGCTCAACTGACGTGTTTTGCGCATTTCCTGGACTGTAGCGCTCGCACAGCTGCTAGAAGGAGGAGGAGGAGGAGGAGGAGGAGGGGGAAAGAGGCAGGGCTGCAGGAAACCGACAGCCCGTACACAGCAAAACGGCGAAACCAAAGTGAAGTAGAGCGAACGGAAACAGCGCCGACCCAAACCCTTTTTTCTGCTGCATGTGCTGGAAGCGCGGGTGATAAGGCGTCTCAGTGCGCGGAGGACGAGCTGGACTCCTTCACGAGCCCCGGCCTGGGCAGGAATAGCAAGAGAGGCTCTCTGCCCCAGAGGAGCTCCAGCTCGGGCATGTTTTTGCTCCCATGCAGGAATCGAGGTGCGGAACCCCACATGTAAAGAGCTTTACGTTTCCCCCTTTTTCTATATATTTTACCCTTTAGGCGACAGTTATAAAGTGAAACCCCGCTGTCTGTAGGTATAGACTCGGTCTTACTGTCATTAGGAACCATTGACTGTTCGTATTAAGCCCTGGAAACATGTGTTTGATTTCTTGAGAAGTCTATGTTGCTGTAGCAGCTGGAAGATTCCTACAACCCACAGAACTGACAGAGGATTAAAGGAGCGGTCTGGAGTGTTGACTGGGATAATCCTGCCACCATGGTGGTCTTCAATGGGAAACTAAAGATAAAGATATGTGAGGCACTGGACCTGAAACCCACAGCCTGGTCTTTAAGGCATGCTGTGGGACAGAAAGCACAGAGTTTCCTGCTGGACCCATACATCGCCCTGAATGTGGACGATACACGTGTGGGCCAGACGTCAACAAAGCCTAAAACCAACAGCCCTGCCTGGCACGATGATTTTGTTGCTGAGGTGCGGGAAGGCCGTAAGATCGAGCTGTCAGTGTTCCATGATGCGCCCATCGGCTATGACGACTTTGTCGCCAACTGCACCATCCAATTCGAGGATCTGCTGCAGAACGGAAGCAAGCACTTTGAGGAATGGGTATGATCGCCGGCTCCTGGCTACTGCTTATTCCCCTTATTTATGTCTTTTGATCAGCCTGACCCAATAACCTGTCCTACCAACATGAGTTTTAGATATTGCCCACACTTGATGGGTATGCATGCTTTTTTCCTCCTGCGGCAATGCAAACAGACTTCACAGGGCCTCTGATTTGTGTGCAGATACGCTGGTTGCATAGGCGACCAGTCAGCATGCACATCTAGTCATAAATATTCTCTGCAGTTGCATTCCCACCGTTAAATTCAGTCAGGATGTCTGAGTGTGAAAGATAAAACACCATTAGTTAAAAAAAAAAGGATTCAGTATCAAGACTGTCAAGATCATTGTCTCATGAGTATGGTTGCACTAGCTATCCCTCATGCAGTTACGGTGAAGTAAAGTCAGAGTGCATGTAATCGTCTTTAAAGATGCTCTGTATGTTTTTGTAATTGTTATTTGTTGTTTATTTCAGTAATTGCTGAACTGTTGAATTCTTTTGCGCTGAAGTATTAATTCGTAATGGAGAACATGATTTTTTAAAGGCTCCGATCATGACAGGTGTACAGTTTGTGATTTATTGATGTGCCTCCTTCATATATGCCTGTTATACATCGAAAATCCTCACATTACCAACATTGTAAAGGCTGAATATTGATTACCATGGTGTCAACATTTTGTATTGGCTATTCTTCTAATCAGAGAACTAGGGTGCCCTGATCTGACTTCTGTCTCATGGGAGTCTCATTATTGAACTGTGAAAAGCCATTTTAGTATCCTGATGTGCGTTTTCCAGCAACATTTAAGTTGTTTTAAGGCTTTCTACCAATGACAAAAACTATTGTTTCTGATAGTTCTAAAGTATTTTGAGCCGGAGGACATATAATGCTTAAATGGACAGATTGAATTATCGTAATTACTAGTGAATTCTAATTATTTCTTTTTTTAACAGTTACAAGTCTCTTGTGAGCAAGCTTTGTGTGCCTGTATTTACAAAATATCACTGAAACTAATCGCGGAGGCTAATAGAGGGAGGAAAGCCACAATGTTTAACTGAGACCAAACTTCTCAGAATCTTCTTGAGTGTGCAAATCTTGGTGAAAATAGACTGGTTACTACCGGCTGGATCTTAATATTCAAATTGTTAAGCACCCGTTTTCTCCTGTGTGATTCACGTGCATGTAAAAGCACAAAAAACGTTTCCTGGGCTGCCTTGCACACAAGTTGTGTGATGTTTATGGGCATGGTAGCGCAACATTGTCCATCATAGGCATCTAGTTGTGTGTGAAAATGATTCATTTAAAGTTTAGGCGTTGTGAGGCCTCTTTAAGTGAAGTCTGAGACTTGCTGACTGTGTTTTGACTTGCTGGCATTTATAAATGAACCCCACCATTTTTGTGTTAAGATTTGTCTTGTCTTTTCATGCAAACCTTTATAAAAAGTCAAATGTTATTCCTAACCCTAACCCTATTTATAGTAACCCTATTAATAGGACAGTTCCCTGGCATTGTACAATCAATATCAAGGTACACTGAAACATGAATGGCATGCTATTCATTTAAGGACCACGAAAAGATCCATCCTCACTAGACTAGCATGGCAATATATACTAATATATACATTCTAGAAGAATGATGGTTCTTAAGTGAATAGCTTGGCATTTGTGTTTCAGTGTACCTTGATATTGATTGTACAATGCCAGGGAATTGTCCTATAGTGAAGGTGTTTTGAAAAGAGAACATGTAGTAAATTAATATTGTAATATTATACTGTGCAGTGCAGAAGTATTGGTAAGGTCCTGGTGAAACTGTGCTGCTATTAGCGTTTGTAGGTGTGGGTCAGTACTTTCAACTAATAAATCATCACAATATTTGGAGTAACATAAAAATAAATGTAACATGAACTACTTATAGTTAACTCAAAAGTTAGATATAATGAAATTTATTTGGTTTTCAATTAAAATAATGGATCAATTAAATAATGGTTTTCATTTCTTAATTACCTGAACACAATAGTCCTAAGTATGCCTCCAACACCTGTCTCTGCAGATCACATGTAACAATCAAAAACCCTAATTCTTTATCCAGTTTTAGCAGTTTTCATCAATTTATGGCCACTCAGTGAATTAAAAATAAAGAGAAATTTGATTATATTAGGACTCCATGGTAACCTAGCAGAATATTTTCAATAGAGCTGAATGTTGCTCTGATTTCAGTCTGTTTTCACAGTGTGTGTGCTACAAACAGCCTCTAAATAGCAGGTAGAACTGAACATGGTTCTCAGGTTTGCTTATTTTAAGAGTCTTTCTCTTTGGCTTGATTTTCTCATTTGAAATCATTAATTCGTTTGAAAGTGCCTGACAATAAGTGAAATGAACGATAACTGAAATCATTTCTTATAAGAAATAATGTAAATCAAATTAATCTATTCCAGACACTCCAAAACATTAACAAATATACATTTTATAGAGAATATAAATTGTAATTGTCCACTCCAAACCAGACAGAATAACAAATTGTATGATAGCAAACGACAACTGTGGTTTCACTGTATATGCTTGAGTAAATGCAGAATTTCACTATTTATTTTTTGATGGCTGAGGTTTATGTCAAAAAAGCCCCAAAGCCCCAAAGGTTTTCCATTGTCTGCTTATTATTCATGTAAACTTGATCGATTTACTGTCAGAATCTGATAGTCTGTAGTTATCAGATTATTAAGTGCATACACTCACAGAGACAGAGGGAGAGAAAGACAGAGTATGTAATAGTTCCATTCTTAGTAATGCGCTTTGATGTGACCTTTGCCGATCTCTGGATGAGGTATGTAAGCAAAACATTTTAGCATGGTACAGTCGTTATTAGACACTGCATAAATCAGCAGCTACATTAGCTATACATCTATAGCCTCTGTTGTTACACTCTGAATTTGCATGTTTTTTCCATATGGCCTGATGCTTTTGATTGCCTGTGTAAATGAGTTAATTAGTTAATTCTACTAAAATATTTTTCCAAAATATCTCATCAGTGTTCAGTTTGGTTGGGATTGGTTGTTGACTGCTTAGGACATAGCATATTGACATAATTTTAGTACTAACCAAATCATTCAGTGACACCTCATACGGGTGGGGCGTTGTCATTTCGAAAGAAACCACTCCCATCAGCACAGAAGTTCCATCGTTTTGCTCATGTGATTAGTCAGATTGTGTTTTGAACTGCCCATGAACTAAGTGAAACATGCAGATCCAAATGAAGCCAGTAAAAACAGTGATCTGTTTGTGATCATGTCAGGTTTTTTCTTGACAAAAAATGCATAATGTAGTAAAGGTTCTAGGTCACCGTGAATGTGCAGCACTACAAAGGCAATGGATCCATTTGATGATTGCTTGTGTTATGATATGACCTGGCTTTTTGTCCAAAATCAGTGCCACATCTTTAAGACATACTGGGCTTGGTCAAGTAGTAACCTGTTTTTGGCGAGAAAGGTTTAGAAAATGGAGGGAAAAACAGAAGACCCAGTATTTCTCCTTAAAGGCATGCTGACAGCAAATTGTTGTTGGCGAACTGAGTAAGGTTGCACTGATCAAAAAGATATTGCACACGCCTATACTTGCTTTCCTCCACATTGCTGACTCAGGATGTAATAGTTGTCCTTTGTGTCAGTGTCTGAGAACTAGATTGTGTGAGAGTGAACTGAAATTGTCTGCTTGTTCGAGCACACATGTACAAGCCGTTACATGAATGGTTGTGTGGTGCCAGTTTTCAAAAAGCAGTTTTTTCAGCCCTCCTGTTTGAAGTTGTCTGTAGTAGGTGTCTGTCTGACTTAGGGCACTTTGGAAATAAGCAACATTGTGTATGAAATGTGACACATGCCACTATCAGAATGGATGAAGTTATTAACCATGTTAAACTTTGCCATGTCTTTATTTAACAAGTTTGAATGGTTTATTGTTCTTAAAATCACTTAGTATAGTAGTTTATAGGACAAAGCTGCCTTCAAGTGGATTATCCCTGTTTCTATATAATATAATATAATATAATATAATATAATATAATATAATATAATATAATATAATATAATATATGTGACAAATAATGGTACATTGGTATGAAGATAATTTATAATATGGGTGGGCAAATGTAACTGTAAAACATCTAAGTCAAACTCAAACAATTGTATGACCTGTCATAATGATTAGTTTCGTGCGTGAAAAGTTTGCGACAGAATTTTCAATATTTTTGACTGTACTCTATGTGACCTAGAACATCATCAGATTTCAAGTCCTAAATTTAGATAAAAAGAATGTTAAGTGAACAAATGAGACAGAAGACCATTTATTTCACGTCAGATCTGGTCATGTTTTAGGTCATGTTTATGCAGAAATATAGAAAAATGAAAGTGTTCATGAACAATCAAGCACCACTGTATATGTAACAGCTACGGTCTGAACTTTCATTTCTTTGCAGTTGTAATTCAGACAATACTTAATTCATAAATTATTATTATATTGTCTTTTTTTCATTTGCCTATGAAATGTACTTTCTTAATGATGTAGCTTTACTGAAAACCATTTACTTTTGGAAAAAGCCAACTCCTAATACAAGGAGAAGGCTATACAATAGAGCAGATCAAACTGATGTTTGGTATCCCACATTGTTTTTATTTACTCTTTTTCATCATTAGTGTGATTTTCCCCAAGGGTTGTTCTTGCCTAGTGCGATATGCTGCCGGCTAGACTTAAAAAGGCCCACAACAACCCTCCCCTGTGTTTATTGCCAAAAAGCTTAGTTTTTGTATCATCTGACCGTTGAATACAGTTCCAGTCCCAGTGGCCTTTAGCAAACCTCAGGTGATTACATTTGTTGTTACATGACAATACACGAATAGAGGTGGTTTTTGATTGCTGTTTTGGAGACTTAGTGAACCCAGTATTGTTTCAGTAGCTGTTAATTGTTACATACAGTAACAGTTACTCACAGTAACTCACTAGCTTCCCCAAAATGTGCTCAGGTACATTTCCTCATCTCGATATGGGGGACAGTGGACTTCATGGTTGGACCTATGTGAGTGGGTAATTACAAACATTTGTGTCTTTCTAAAATTTTAAAAGTGCTGACACACAACCCTCTCAAACCTTCCCATAACCTTACATAAGCCTTACACATCAATTTAAGAATTTTGAATTTAAGAGTTTTTGAATTTTGTCTGTAATTGTGCCCATGGAAATTTATAAAAAATGTATTAGGGATTATTCTTCTCAGACTAAATTTATTTCAATTAAAGGTTTGATTTTTTTCTTTCAGTTTTTTTTTGGTGTGAGAAATCACGAAAATATGAATTTATTCATGTTTTTACCAGCGGTGCCAGTAATTGTGGAGTGAACTGTAAAGTGCATTCACATGTGCCCATGTTCTGCAATGGATTGTCTAGGGGTGGTTCTTGACTTGTGCCCTGTGCTGCCACTTTGGCCCTAGCCTCCCTTTCACCATGAGATGGATTTAGATGTTATGGAAAGTAAGTCAGTTAGAAAGTAAGGAATGTGCCTTATATTGTAGACTAGAAAAATGCAAGACTGCAATAGTACATCGCTTACGGGTAGGTTTACATTAAATAGTTAATTATTTACAGGGATGTTACATGTTTTGTAGTAGGTATTGCTACCTTTCAGCTAGCAATTGTTGTCACTTGGACACAACACAATACTAATCTAATGCAGTATTACAAAAACTTAGTGGTAATATCTGAGATGATGGACCAGTATTATTCCCAAAACGTTTCATAAAATGTGCCCATTGTATCTGTTTTCATGTATATGTACATGAAATATATTGTTTATCTATTGTTTATGTATTTCATATAGTTTAAAAAGAATCAGTTTATTACATTGACATTGACAATAAACTAGACGTGACAGCAAAACGTACAATAGTGAAAATGTCAGCAATAACATGTTATGTTTGTTTGCTTTATGTAACGTCACCATTCAGTGGCTATTTTAGCAACACACGCAAGGTTGTATTGCTACACAAGGTTACATCAGGACTAGTCATAAATACACTCAAGTCAGTGTCAATGTAGAGTAATCAGTTATCCTAACACGCATGTCTTTGGACTGTGGGAAGAAACCGGAGTACCCAGAGTACACCAATGCAGGCACGGGGAGGACATGCAGATTCCACACAGAAAGGATCCAGTCCACTGCACCCTGGGAAAGAACCCAGGACCTTCTTGCTGCAAGGCAGGGTACTACCCACCGTGCCGCTTATGTAACCTAGCACAATGCATATCAAGTGAATGCAGTGAATTATATAGTGATGTAATGCAGTGCGTCACAATTCAGACAGCAGAATATCATCACTGTCCCTGTGGTAGGGGACTCAGGTTTGTTTTTGTGATAACGAGTAAATAAGATTTCACATAAAGTACTTTATCACTTGCATACGGAGCTGTATTGGTCTGTAAGTAAATGAAGATATCCAGTGTTTAGTGTAACTTTTAGTGTAGCTATCTAGTGTTTAGTGTAATTTCTTAATTCATGTTTTTTTGTTAATTTATTAATTATTTCTTTTTGTTTTCTCTACCATATACATTTTGGCATTTAAGCATTTAGTTGCATTGCTTTCATTCATTTGACCACTACAATAGCAATGAGCAGTGGCACGCAATGCCCCTTTTTGAAGGTTTCCGAATAGAGTGATGTGTTAACATCCTCCTGTCTGTTTCTTAATCACCGTACAGCACCTCATTCAAATTTAGCACAGCGAACTGCTTGTTTATGACTTGTTTTGAATGCTTCACATTTGTGAGGAGCTTGTCATACATCCATTGCGTCAGATTGTTGCATGCAGGATGCATTCTGACTGCATTTGTATAGTTTGCTGTGTATTATTATGCAATGGGTGGAGTGGATTGTGGTGTTTAGCGGAAACGTGAGTGCTTCATCCTGAGGCTGTGACGCAGGTTAACAATAGAACTGACATCTGAGAGTGGCATTGCTTCACAAAGCCACTTTCATTGCCAGGCTAAACTTACCCACTTAGACACTGACCTTAACCTGTTCCTCCAGTCTAATGTCTGTCTTTGTATCTCACAAACAAAAAGGTCTGATGTAGGCCCATAAATAACTGCTTATCTTAAGAAGTAAGAAGGAGAGTTTATTTTTGTTGCTACGATTGTTATACATTTAGTATTTCAGGATTAAAAAAGGGATCCTATAATAAAAAAAATATTAAATTATGAAATTTGCTTTAATCTAGGCTTAATACAGTTTTTGAGGAATTGGCAGATAGGAGTAGGTAATGTAAAACCGGGATGTTTTTTGTGTTTATAGTCTTACACAGTCATCCATGACTTCCTTTTTCACCGAGATATTAACATGAGGTGACACAGGCCAAGTTTCCTTAGTAATTTATTAACATACGGAAGATTTGAAAATATACAAGCACAATGACAAAAATGTCTGATCTTCATGAATCAGTCAGTGGCTATTAAAAAATTGCTACACGTTGGTGTCGTAACTTGAACAAACAAGGACTATAAGCACCTTTAGTGGAAAATACCTTTGTTCTCTGAACCATTTAAAAAACTTGTAACAGCATGAGTTGGTATGAACTGGAGAGTTTTTTTGTTACTTACACACAGTATGGAGGAAGGTTAGAAAAGCTAATATTGCTCCAGAAATCATGGCTGGATATTTGTAGAAGCCAGTGGCATTATGGGGTTTCATTTTCTAATCTGCATTAAGATACATATAAAAAAATATAAACAATTGCACAAATGTAAGTTTTGTAAGCAGAGTTATTATAATATTCATTAATTCATATTAATTATCTGCATAAGCTTGATCTATTCTGAACAAATATACGAACAAATATTGATCCACCTTATAGTACTTTTAGTACATATTTTTTTAATGATGGAGCAGTTTTTCAAGTGTATATTTCTTATTCACAAATAAGACTGTTATTACACTTACAAACTTCTAAAAGTTCTCGTTTAGCCACATAATCCTATACCTGTTCTGTGTTTCCATGACCAGACTAATCAGTGTCATGTTTTAAGGAAGATCAGGTACAGGTAATTCCTGACTGTGAGGTACTGGCCTTATATCAGAAAGCAAATTAGGATATTGAATTTACAAATTAAGTAATTTGTTTGAAAGAACTATTTTGGGATTTGAATTTTAATGTACCAGATCTGTTAGATGTGTTGGATCTGTATTATCGCTAAGTTATTTTGACATTGTATTGGTGGCCGGGGTATCAGCACACGACTGAATTAAATGGACAAAAGAATGAAGAACAAAATGAAACAGACACGCCATCAGAGATGTTTACACAGCTCTTGCCTGCAACTGGCATGGAACTGCTAATCAAGAGTGGGCACTGCTTACATGCCTATGCATATCCAGGTGTGTTTCTCAGGCCACTGGTGACTCATTTATCTACTCTTGTGCTTTCAAAACAGAGCTGTTGAGCTGCTCAAATAATGAAGATGGCAGTGTTTGTTAAACTTTTGTTTTAACTGCTATAGATGCACTAGTCCATAAATACTACACCTAAATGATAAGAATTTATACTGGAGCAAAAAAAAATGGATTTGTGTGCATACAGTTTGATGATAATTTCTATTCACTGGTGAAGGTTTTAATTTGTTTTTTGCACGTTAAAATAATCCAGCTGTTTTCTCAGTAGTTCCCTGTAATACCAGACAGGCCACTTAGTATTGCCTTGATATTTTTACTTATGAATCAGCACAACAGTGTTGACAGACCAATATAGTGCAGAGTCTGAGACAGCAACACTTCTTAGCTTGACCTGTTTATTAGAAGGGTTGTGTGGAGAACTGGACAGCGATGTTCTCGTACAGGCCTGAAGGAAGCAGAGGCCAAGGGGCTACTGGGCTTATGTTAAAAATAGCAGCGTTATGTTTGAGTCACAAGGTAGCCTCGTCTTCCTGTTTTCAGTCTCCCACTGCTTTCCAGAAAGATAGTAAGAGCCAGAGAGGGACAAAAAGAAGTGTAATGTCTTGAAACGTACTGAGGAATATATACCAACTCACCAGATGTACTTTCCACGAAAAAGGAAAAATGACAATGAGGTGGGAAACAATCGAGAGCAACTGAGAAGAGCTCATAGGTATGATTATTTTTCTTATGATCAGTAAACCTGTGGAGTGTTAACTTTGTGTTCACGTCCTGGCAGTGCCTTCTGGTTGCATGACACAACTGGCTGTGTATGAGGGATGAGAGAATCAGGGGATCATTTCTGCAATAGCAATCCTTTCCCATTTCTGTGATGGTCTGGCATCCTCTCAAGGGCACACTTTACATCACTACCATATGAGCAGGAAAAGCTGGGTTAAAATGTGAAAACAAGAAACAAAACCCAAAACAAAGAAAACCCTAGTCACTGGGCTGTCAAAATATTTAAGGAAGCCCTGTATAATTATGTCGATGCAACATGTGGACCCACATGCTACATTTCCAGTAATAAGTTTTCTATAGCACAAGTATTTACTTACTTTGTTTGTAATGGCATTCATTGACAAAATACACTCAGATAGACATGCCAGAGTGCTGCAAAACGTGACAGTCTCAGGCAGATATGTAAATGATTACCGCTGTGCAGCCGTTATTTCCCCCGTTATTTTTTTCCCGTTATTACTTCCCCTTAAATGTCAAAAATTAAATGGTAAATATGAAGAGTTAACATTTCAGAATCAGCTACTTATCACAAATCGACTGACTTGATTTCATTAATACTCGTTAGTATTCTTTCGCTAATACATTCCTGTAGCATCAATGCCATAGATTTTAAGAAAGGATTTTTTTATACAATCTATGGTCAATGCATTTGCCCATAGAAGCTGAGCATTCATTCAGTTCAGTGGTACTGTTTTTTTCCCCATTGTCTCAAACTGGACAGTCATTGGATAAATGCCACAGTTTTGTCCCGTATCCTGACGCTCAGCGTCTCTTGGGGTGAATGGCGCTGTGGACCTTCCTCGGCTGGCAATGGACACTTGATGTTTATAAGATCAGTCGAAAGACTGAATACAAGTTTGACTGAAAGCTATTTTGAGATATACACGGTCACTTAATTATTGGGAGTCTCGTCACACACATTTGCAAGTGATGCCGAAAGACAAACTGCAACCCATTTCGTGGTATTTGTGCAGAGAAATTACTTGACCATTTGTTCATTTTTTAGACTGTAAACAAAACACACTCATAGATTTTCTTGTTTCAATGTAATTTCAACGTTTATTTATTCGAGTTACATATTGCTTTATTTGCTCGTTCAATCATTTGTTCATAGTGTTATTTAGGTTGGCACAAACTAGCCAGCTAGCTAGGTGCACATGATGGCAGGCAGTGCTAATATTGGCTGATTATCTGATGTTAGTAAAACCATTTGATAGTCTTAGATTTTGTTCCTACCTTTGCCCCTGTCGCCATTACAGAGCTATCAGTGAGGTGAGGTGGCTTATATCCAGTATCCTAATTGCGACCTGATTCCGAACAGCTGCTTCTCCTGCTATTTAGGTGTGGGCATTAGCGCGGTTCGGGGCCAGGTCATCTTCATTCCATCTCAATTCGATACGCCCCCAACCACCGGCGTGCTCGCGCCCTTGCGGGCACTTTTAGGGATAGTGGTAACAATCCGGGGGCTTTTAGTGCCGATGGACACATGCGGGGGGAACCACAGAGGTATTTAGTATTTTAGGGGCACTTTGAGGGTCTCCTGTGTCGTACCTGTGTACTTCTCGCACACCTGAGATCATGTTCTTCTGTTCTCAACACCTACTGAGTCTCACTCCATTCGGCTGTGTGCCCTGAATGGGACACGCCCCGGCTCGGCTTACTCGCGCCTTACCTGCGTCCAAGCTCATGATCGCTTTCTGATGCTTCGGTGTCTTCGGCAATTTATTTGCGTTTGTGCTATATGCGCATTCGAGTTCATGTACTCATATTTTCGATGCACCAGCGATTTATTCGCGTCTGCGCTACCTATGTGTCCGAGCTCACACTTGCCCCCTGGTGCTTCGGAGTCTGCACCCCAGCCGGCTGCTCGCTCCAAATGGGACGCGTTGGGTGTTTATGTACTGTTGGCCATGACGATTGATGAAAGTGTCTTGTCTCATCTAAATTGGGTTTTGGGGATCTGTCTTACAGTGACTGGTCATATAAAAGGCATGATAAGAGCAATGAACATGTCAGGGTTGAACAGGCAATTAATTCAGGTTCTTGCATTCAAGTTGCAAAACATAATGAAACAGTAAAGCAAAACAGGGCCTTCCTAAACCGCCTTACTGATGTGACTGCCTTGCTTATCCACCAAGAGCTATCATTTAGGGGGCATGATGAGAATAGTGAATCATCCAACAAAGGGAATTACAGGGAGTTCACAGAAACATCTGTCCTGGCCACACAATTCCAGTCATCAGCTGTGTTTTTGGGTATGTCTCATTCTATCCAAAATGACTTTATCTCTGCTCTTGCAAAACCACTTTTTCTGATGAGATCAGAAATTAAATTCAGGATGGCAGGTGGATGAAACAACTGATATTGCTTTCCATGCATAAATTTCTGTCACTGTTCACTGTGTTGATAGAGCAGGTAAAATTCTGGAGCTCTATATTGTTTTTATGTTTGTGAGGGGCAATATGCTCAGTCTGTTTTTGAAGTTTAAAATGAAAACATGCAGGGCTACAATTTTAGGGGTAAACTTCTGGTACTTATGATGGGGCAGCAGTTATGGCTTCAGTCCTCAATGGTATGCAGACCTAAGTGAAGGCAATTGCCCCCAGTGCAATGTGTGTACATTGCTATGCACACAGATTTAATCTGGTGCTTTTACAGGGGGCTAAATGCTTGTCCTACTGCAGACTTGTTATTACATCATTGCAGATAAGACAATGGATGCTGACACATTGGATTGTTCCAAACGTTTTATAATGAAACTGGAGAAGTTTGAGTTTGTGGTAATGTTGTACACGTAAACAAATCTTCTCAGAGACTGATGTGGTCTTTGATATCGTCTGATACAGAGGTCCATAGTTCATGTTCTCTACTGGAAGAAAATAATTGAGTCTCTTCTTGCTATTGTCAAAGAGAGGAGGTCAGAAGGGGCTTTCCAAGCTGTTCATACCAAAGCAGCAGGTCTCACATCCGACCCACGAGATGAGCCCATGAGAAAGTGCTGTCTCTGTCATTTCCAGGATCCCCAGGAGCGCTACAGAAATCTGTACATGGCATCCTTGATAATCACATGGAGCAGATTCCTTGGTGGTTTTAAAATGTGGAAAGTTTGTGCTTCTTAGAATTAGTCGAGGAAGTTTGATGACATGAGAGAAGTGTTTCCAGAGTGTCCTGAAAAGTTATGGCCCATATTTTGATTCAGGGCGACTGAGGTCTGAAGTCAAATTAGGACTTGAAGGGTAACAGGGGAAAACTGTGTGATTTCTTGGTTTTTCATGGAGTTGGACAGTGCAATGCAATCAGCTTTCTCAACTGTTATCATTAGTAGCAACAATTGGAGCTACTTCTGCGTGTGTAGAATGCATGGCAAGGGCTTTTCAGGAATGTCTGAAATTGAAACTCTTCGTTGGTCAC
>JAYJMA010136736.1:0-15525 GCA_036873895.1 Parotocinclus cabessadecuia | reverse complement strand
CGATCTACAACACAATGTATAGATACTCAGCATGCGAAGTAATAATACTGTAAAAAACAAGTTCTTACTAAATTCCAATCAACGTTTGAAGAACTTATCCAGCGTGACGTGATATCCGCTTTAGCAGTGGCTAAGTGACTTTTGGCTTCTTTTTTTGTAGTAAATGGAAATGTTAGGCAAAAACCTATAGGTGGCAGTAGAGGGCTGGGGAGAAACTCAGGAAAAACAAAAAGATATTACATACTGTAAATGTTTTTGGTCCGATTAAGTGGCATTTTAGTCCAAATAAGCGGAATAACATTACATGTATATAATAGGATTTGTTACGGTACTTGAGGATTTGGTCCGAATAAGCGGCTGGTCCCATTAACCGGTGGTCCAATTCACCGGAATCCACTGTATATGCATTAAACTTGAAAACATGCTGGAAACAGCAGTTCCTAAGGGTCTGGGTTCGAACCCCAGGGAATACTTGCAACACATAAGTTGGAGGATGCATTTGCACCCTGTCCAGGGTGCACCTCTGCCTGCGTGCAGTGTGCAGTAAATTCTGGCTCAGAACCCCCCTGGAACCTGAGCTCAGCCCTGAAACTTAAGCATATTATATATATTTAGCAATAAATGTCATGCTGGTGCACCCCTGTTCAGAGCCCACCGCCACGGCCTGAAGAGCTCCGAAACAATAAAAATGACCGTTTACCAGTCATCACCGTAGACACAAACATTTTCCCAAAAAGTGCAAACGATCTCTAAATGCATCACAGATGCTGCTGAAAACCCTTATGACTAATTAAAGGAATTTCTATAATGAAGTAATCAGTAATACAAGTAATGGACTGTTACGATCCTGTCTAGATTAAAGTCATAACACGCAAGAGGATGCCATGATGAACCCGATGCTTTTGATTGACAGAAGCCAAAACTGCACCAATAGGTAATATTAGGAACAACACAGCATTACTCTCCCGGTTTTCATCAACAGAGACCAGTCCCACCATGCCCGGGCCACACCCAAGCGCATTAACTCCCTCCATCATTCAGATATCAGGAGGCAATGTGCCTCCGGGACGTCCCGCTGAGAACTTAATACCTTGAATCTTTTACATTATTTAATTTAACTGTTATCTGTTTAATTGTAACTTAACTATTTCAGTTAACATCTAGGCCACCCAAGCAGGCAGGGTCTCTCTGAGTCTTCGTTCTCCCAAGGTTTCTGCCTTTTATATTCAGGGAGTTTTTCCTTGGCACTGTCGCTAGGTTTGCTCACTTTGGGATTGGCCTTTTAAGATAATATAATATTGTAAAGCTGCTTTGAGACAATGCACCATTATAAAAAAAAGTTCTATAGAAATAAATGTGAACGTGACAGAAGTTCAGTCAGAAATAGAGACTTGATGAGAGCATGTGAACCAGTTTATACACTTATAAAGTTAGAGAGAATATAAAGGTAATGTCAGTTAAAATAAAGGAGTACTACCTACAATAGGACGGGTACATGCAATTTTAAACACCATATAAATTGTGGTACAAATACGTAGAAGAAAACCACGCACACAAAGATGAGTAACTAACACAATGCACTTTATAAACACAACCAGCCAGTTAGAAAAGTCTTTACAAACACAAGGTAAAAAGCAAGTGAGCAAACAGGCAGCAAGTTACACACAAACACAAATGACGATGTTCTTGCTCTTAAACTGATTCCTGTTACTGCTCGAGGATCCTGCAGAGTTCATTGACTCGTTTATCAACACCACAATGTCTTTAGATTTTTTATTTCCCATTATGACCTATTATAATTAAGACCTCATTAAAGGGAATAGATGTCGATTGTCTGGTCCTTAAACTGTGACTGTCAGTACTAGGAAAGGTCATAATCGTTCAGCATCGGGCTACCAACTGAGCATCTAGTTTGTATACCACCTCTGGTGAGGTGATTTCTGTATTATGTATTATGGATTATGATGTCTGTATTATGGATTTTTCTCACAGTTTGATGATCATGATCCCAGTAGAGTCTCAACGCGGCGTCGCGTTCCGTTTCTGCTTCGTTCCCATCTTCCGACTTTCAGGTATCATTTTAAGATCTTGGTAAATCTATTCAGGGCAACAACTGGACTTTTCCACTGGGGTGATACAGGTTTACCTCGTGCTTAATATAATGCCATATCATTCTACTGCATAACATTAAACTCTACGCACCAGTCAGTGCGTCTGATGTCTTCCAAAGCATTTACAGAAAATAAACCATTTCTTATCATTTAATATTCATTTCCCAGTAATCAGACGTCGGTGACATGCCTCAGAATTAAGATGGGTTCTTTTCTGCCTACCCAGCTTAGTTTCTTACCCCCTCATCTCATCTGTATCTGTTACTGAAGATAAACATATATTATGCATCTTCAGTCCTCTTCATCGAGTCTGCTCAGTAGACTTCTTGGCACGCTTAAGATGCCATGGCCTTGAGGAAGTGTGAGAGGGAGGGAGCTCTCTGGCAGAGCTCAAACAGTAACCGTAGGCCTACTTTACTTGAGCCGGGACGAAAAAAAAAAATAAAAACCCTAACATGATTATGCTGGGAACGGGAAACGACTGCTAGCATTTCACAGCTTGCCAAAAACTCCTTTAATATAGAGGAAGCCGAGAAATAATATGCTTACCTAAAGAAGAAGACTGGAAGCAACACGTTATTGTTTCATGTCAGTAAGGTGCAAGTCTGAGAGACTACAGAATAAAAACACAGCATCAGTTCTTCACCAACATCTTGCACACGGTCACAGAAGGACCGTGTGCAAAAGGATCCCCAGAAAGTGAGATCACTGACGTTCCAGGAAGTATAACGCTGCTAAAACTCTAAATAAACTGCACACATTTAGTGTAAAAAAAAAATCTCTCTCGTTAAAAGGTATGCAACCACCAGAAATTGTGGTTTTATTAAGCTGAAAATGCAAGGTTTGGGAAAGAAATGATACAAGTCACTTTTTTTTTGTCCTGGAATGTTTAGTAAGCGACAATGCGAAGGCAACGAGGGTGCTTTATTTTAATTTCAGCACAAGCATAATTTGCTGATGTAATGCTGCCTTTGGTTAATTTGCTTGGCTATAGCCCAATTTATTCCCTCTTGCATTCAGCTGCTATTTGCATGGCCAAAAATTACAGAGGGTGTGATATTTCAAATCTGTCAAAAGGCTTGTTTCGCTGCCTGCCAAGGCCCATCGGAGCACAAACACGAATCTACAGCTCAATCATCTAAGTCCTTAAGACTTAATAGAATTTACTTGCATTTTATTTTTTTAAAGATGGAAGTGATTTACAGTTAAGGATTTAATGCAAGCAACTAAAAACGAAGCGTGTACTCGCATTAGGCAATCTGACCCATGCTCGAGCAAGTTTAACACCCAAAGTGTAGTTTAACTGACTGGTGTGGTCGCTTCATACTGTGTCTGAGCAGTATGCTGAACTGTGCTCAGACCCGCTTGAAGAAATGAACATGGTTCAGCTGGATGGCTGTTCCAATTATATATTTAACAATACTGTTTAAATTACACATAGATGGCCTCCTTAACACCTCTTTCTTCTACGTTCAGACAAATGGTTTGAAAGAGCTATTAGGAGGACATCTACATTGTTCCAAAAAATGAGGGACTATTTAATCATATGCCCTAATTTTGTGAGCAGTACATGTAGAACAGCCATCATTGAAAAGAGAAGGTGGTTTACAAATGTCAGTTAGTCATCGGCCACCTATAAAGCAGTCTTGGGAACTCTTCCAAGGCGGCTTCACCCCCATTCACACTACGACTAGCATGATGGCAGGGTTTTGCAACGGCACATAAATCGGTCACACCTTGCCCCTATGATTCTACGACTCACGAATTGAAAGGGTGGGTCTAGGACTCCCAGAACTGAAGAAGCTTTTAGACGAGAGCTGAAACGTGTTCAAGAACCAAGAAATCCAGTTACTTTGAACTCAGTTACTCAAGTTTATAATAATTTGACCCGGATGACAAAAAAGAGAGAGACAAGTGCAATGCAAGCACCAGTTTGGGAAATTAAACACTTTATGGGACGCCATGGTCAGGACGCTGTGGCCTGGACAGGTGCATCATCCTGCATGTCTTCCATTTGTTCCCTTTTCCTTTCCATAGCAGGCTGATTAATTACAGCCCCTCTGATAAGTACCCCATTTTTCCTTCCTTGTCTGGTCCCTGCACTCTACCTCATTTCTCCTGGCTCGTATTCCTAGGTCTGTCTCTTTTTCCCTCTTATATCTCAAATGTGTCTGGATAAACGCACAATCAGCATCCTGATTAGGGTGTATTTTTGCCTTGCATGCACGATTCTTGGGATCTAGAACCAGTTGTGACCCTGAGCGTATGTAAATGTAACCCATTAACGAGCTATTCCAATAAACGATAAAGCAGCTTAAGAGTCACTTGATTCATTTAATCACTTCATCAAGATAAAAAGAAAAAAGTAAGTGTTCATATTTAATCAATCCTTGAGCGAGACAGACTTAACATTTTTGCTCTTAGATGATGTGTGTCGATAAAACAATGCATTCCTGAAGCCCGGTAACAGAACATCATCTTGTTAGGTCCATCCCTACATTTGGCCTAACAATCCACTCATTCAAGCCAGAATCAGAACTCTGACTAATCTTTCAAAGGTTTGGCACGTGTTACACACTTCCCCCAAACGCCCTCACACTCGCATCTTCACACAGATTCGCTTTCCCTCTGCGGGAAGGAGCTCCAGACTCTGGCGCTCGGCCATCGAGAGAGCTGGCAGTGTGGATTAGCGTGGCATGCTGCCCTGAGTAATAAACCTCATTAGCCTTGCGTTTATTATTCATCAACTGTACCCCCATTGATCGCTTGTCTTTGAGCACTACGGTAATTGAGAATTGATTGATCTCCCTCGGACAGAGTCGCAGGAATTGATATGACTGGCAGACTCATCTCGAACCGCCATTTACGTGCCAACGGCAGGGCCATTAAGACACCCATCAGTGTGAAACGATCTCGAAAAGTTCAACACGTTTCATCACAAAAAGGAGCGATTAGGCATGGCAAGTTTAATGTATTATGACAATTTGCTCCAATTCCATTTTGTTCAGATAGAGCTAGTGTTCTGGAGCCAATATGTCCCAGACCTGATGAAATTGTTCTGCTAAAAATACCTAAGAGCAGTGTTTATGTGAGCTGCACCTCTGAGAGCGAGGGGGGTCTTTATTGATTCAATCACATTATCGGTGACTCTCAGGCCCAGTGGAGAGCGCCAACAGGAAATGGATCCACTGGTTCAGAGAGAGTGATCATGGCAATTATGTTAGGCTCAGATTGACTCAATATGTGGAGGGATGAGCTGAAAAGTTCAAACTGCATATAACAAAGTTCAAGATGAGTGGGGAAGCCAGAATTAAACAAGTTACTTGTAGTAACTTAAAAAAAACTTCATTTTCTGTAGTTTTCCAACATTCAAATCTAACCCCACACCCATTTAACTCTTCATAATGACCAATGATTAATATCAGACAGCTTGATTTAATATTCACACGGTTTCTCCAGCGTTTAACAGACATGGCTCTTGATCTGAACAGTTGAGTGTTTGCTCAAGGGACAGCTAAAAGCCCTTCGATTTGGCAGAGACCAAATTTTAACTCACAACCTTTTGATTGGGAGACTACCGCTTCAACCGCTGTGCCAGCTTGAACTGATAACGCGACTTATGCCTCTTCCACATCTAGCAGCCAGGCAGCTTACTTATAAATTCCTCCTACTGCTGTCCCCATCTTCATCAGGAGAGGATCCTGATCCTTATGTTCCGTACACCGATGATTAACAGTGCTGCTTTGGCTCCTACCAACACGTACCTGAATATTATTTTGCTATTTACAATGTCTGGACGACTCATGTGTCAGGCTCCCAGTCCAGGTGCTCAGTGGTTTAGAATACAGGGTAAAATAAATACAGGACAAATTACATAATCAGGAGGTCCATGTGGTGTTCCAGCACTCCATCTTCTTGTCTGGGTCGCTCTTGTGTTCGGAGCTGTGGCATTTAGTTTATGTTAAAAAGGTGGATTGTTTTTCCTCATCATCATCACCATCAAGAACCTCGCTAATTCAGAAAACAGTCTTTGGAAACATTAAGAGCCAAGTGGGTCATGGTTAAGGCTTTAAAAACACGAATAAGGAGGTTGAGTTTTCGAATTACAACTCCAAGCTTCCAGTGTTGGGTTGTTGGCTATCAACTGCTAGGAATGTAACCCACCCCCACCCCCGCCCCTCCCTTTACTTTAGGTTACTTTACCTATATGGGACTTCATTCAGTCATTTATTATGGACTCTTGACCAGAAGATTAAGGGTTCAGGTCCAAGTATGGTTAAGATGCTGGTCCTCAATAGACTGCAGTTGCTTGGTTTTTATCAAAGTCCCATTACCATTATTATTATTACTACCTACAGTACTTTGGCCCTTTAACCTGGATTATTCAACATTAGACTGAGAACCCTGGTAATATTATAGTTAAAAGCATGATGGGCCATTGAGCAAAACCCTTACCTACTTAGAGTACGTCAAAAGGTTCAGTTACCAATATGGGACTACCATTGGACCTTTAATCTGGACTGCTGACCAAAAGACTGATAGTTCTGTTCCAAGTATGAATAAGATTGGTAGCCATTGTAAGCCAAAAGCTTCAATTGTTACGATTGTAACCAAAAGGTCCTAAAACCACTACAGAACCTCCTTGGGTCATTTAACCTGGACTACTGACTAGAAGATTAAGGGTTCAGGTCCATGAACTGATTGACACGTGTGCAAAGTCCAAATTGCTTGGACTGTATCTGCCTGTTAGCACAACAGGGTTCCAACAGGGAGATTGAGCTATCTGGGCTAAGTATATTAAAGCTGTTGGACACTTGTTAGTGTTGAATCCAAAAGTGGGACCTACTTTTGTCTTTTGACCCGGGTTGATGACTGAGGTGACTCGGTCTGATGACTGAATACTGAGGATCGTGTTTAAGTTGGTAAGCCAGTCAGCAGAGCCCTCCATTGCTTGGATTCTTCCAAGGTCCTGTTACCAACAGGGGACTTTATTCATGTCTTTAATTTGGATTACTTACCAGAAGAGTGGCAGTTCTGGTCCAAGCATGGTTAAGACTTAAGTTAAGTGTTCATTTCAGCAGATATCTCAATTGCTAGGGTTATGCCCAAGAGTCCCATTACCAATCAGTCCTTGTAATCTGGACTACTGAAGCATTCAGATGCTTGAATAAAAAGTATGGATAAAATGCTGTACCATTCAGTTACCATGCTGTACCCCACCTGCTTGTTAGGATTACCAATTACCAATATGGGATCAACTTAACCAGGACTGTTTACCAATAGACTGAAATATCTAGTCCCACAATAGTTAAGCTATGGGGACTTGGACTGTTGGTCCTTTTAATCTGGACTGCAGACCAGATCATTCATGGATCTGGTCCAAGTATAGTTAAGATGGGGCACACTTGAGCAAAAGACCTCAATTGCTAGGATTGTGCCCACAGGTCCCATAACCAAAATAGGACCTACTTCAGTCATTTGACCTAGATTGTTGAGGTTTTTGGCTCAAGTATAGTCAAGCTGTTGGGAGCTTGAGTAAATAATTGTTTGGGACCATCAATCAACATCAATATGGGACCTCCTATTTAGGCAGTATTTTACATTTTGGATTACTGACAAGAAGATCCAAGCCCAAGTCCTGCCAAGCCACCCAATAAATACATGTAAGTAGAGTTTAATTTGAGGTGTTTGATACAAATAGCATACAGATTCAGGTATTACGGATTAGGGACTGCCTGCGTGGTTCAGTTGAAGGTAGCGTGGCTCAGTAATTAAGGTTCTGGACCACTGCTTTAATGGTTTAAAAGGCAAAGGGGAACAAATTGCATATTTATGCAGCTTTACACAAAGAAGAAAAACTCCAACCTGACTCAAAGACGTGTGCAAAAAAAACATTAGCAGGTGTCCTGTGCTGACTCACCTCATATCCTTTTACTGACACTATAATTAAATAAAAGCACAAACAACTCCCCATGTTCAGGCAACACTGGTGACACAGAACTTTAATGAGAGAGAATAACCTGTGTGAGATCTGATCTCTCAACATTACACGGGTTATTCTGATCATTTAACATTTCCAGAAAACAAAACAAATTAAAAAAAGGGATCATGGCACACATTTTCATTATCATGCTGAATTATAATCTGTGATTTTAATTTGTAAAGGATTCACCGATAGCTGCAGGGTAACTCGGTTAAAGATGTAAAAGTACAGCCTGGTCACAGCACCATGTAATGAGTATATATTTAACCAAAAGGCTGACAAAGTATTAACTAACTCAAACCCTCAAACGAACCCATAACCCTAAATCACTATCCATTAAACTTAAGCCATAAAAGCTAGCTCCTTATCCCCTAAGCAATTTCTGAGCCTAAGATGGGAAATTGGAGCCATGATCAAATTTAGCGTTATTTTTAAGGTCGTGAACGTTCCTGTTTTCCTCCGTAACAGATTGGCATGGCTCCGGTAATTGTTTTAAGACGTGTACACTACAGTAGAGTGAATCTTCATTAATCATGCATCCTGTTGTGAACTGTTTTTATAACTGCCAGTCTTCCATCAACTTGCTCCGAGTGCTTTTAATTAAATGCTAGTCATAAATCCCGATCACGGCGTCTCAGTAATTTAGACAGTTTTTACGACACCCGGCAGGATATCCAGGCCTTTGAATGGTTTGTCAGCCTGTTTATTAATATTAACGATGATTAATTTCTCATGCACGTAGGACCATGAATCATAAGTGAACTGTTTCCACCTAGCAGCCTTTACAAAAGCTTAAAAAGAGAGCTAAATCATACAGTTTTCTTAACTTAGCTTATCACTGGTTCTCTGATGTTTCGGGAATCCTTCAAACCTTAAAACACCTCAAAGTTCATTGTCTGTTAACTAATGACAGTCAGTAATCGACTAATTAATAACGCAAGTCAGTTCGTTTGAATTATATGTCAGTTCTCTGCTCATTTTCAGTTAGAACTCTTAGCAATCAGCTAATTAATATGAGCAACTTCCAACGTTTCGCCTATATGCTGGGAATCCGATAACGAACATAAATACACTTAGCGTAAATCTGATTTTTAAATTTTGATTTTTCCCAGGCGGCCATACGCAGTACCACACTCAGACTCTCTGACGAGACTTTTAAATTGGAATAATTTGTTAACAGTAAGATATCAAGCAATTACTAATGGTTTATTACAGGCAGTTATTGCTTAATAAACTAATTATGACCGCTGGTTATCGGTTAATTAATACCGACTTTGAATTAAGTAATAATAAAAAAAAAAAAAACAGTTGCTATTTGTTCTTAATTATTTCAGATACAGTTTTAATTAATTATTTTTCCAAATTTCTTAATTATTAAATACTAATGACTAAAATGTGTCAGTTTGTCTCCCTTTAATTTAAGTAGGTGGACTGAGAAAAGACTGAGTAAGACTGAGCAACAGCAGCATCAGAAGCATCATGTTGTAAAATATCTAAAATATATAAATTACCCTGGAAACAATGGGAAGAAGACTTATCAATATCTTCTAATGCCGATTTCTGGGTCCAGGTGTGTAATAATAATCACCACATGGAAACACTAATTTACAACTCATCCACTATAAAGTAATCCACATAATACATTACACTACACACAAAATGTATCAAATGGGATTCACAAACTCACCAATTTGTACACACTGCAATCAAAACACAGTCGATAATTATATCCACGCTGTGTGGCACTGCACACTCGTTAACCAGTTCTGGCAAGAAGTTATCAACTTCCTATCTCATGCCCTAACCAGTCAGATGCACCCAACACAATCACTCTACCTACTAGGAGACATATCAACCACAAATACAACACCAGAAAATGTCGCTAGCCATCGCCAAGAAAATCATCCTTATAAACTGGAAAACAAAAAATAACTAACATCAACCACTGGAAAAATGAATATCTCCCTCGAGACACACACAGACTTAATTTAGACACATCCAACTCAAACATTACAGTAAATCATAGAATAAACCAACACAAGACATACAGTAGCAAACTCATTAAATAAAATTACACATAAATTCATGATTCTGTTTAGCTGTATTTTGATATTGAGATAAATATATATATACACACACATAAGGGGAAAGGGGGGGAAAGGGAGCAAACAAAACAAAAACAAAAAAAGAAAGAAAGAAAAAGAAGCATCATGTTGTGGCGTGATCAGTCACAGCGTCTCCCTGACTAAAGGCTGCCGTCTTCAGTTCTGCCAGCCACATCAACTTATGAAAGCCCAGCACATGTAGATAAGAGTCAGGCCGAGGCGCTGATCCAGAGGAACGGCAGCTAACGGAGGCCCTCTCAAGCTCTTCAGAAAGCCCCTGCATCCAGTGCAACCTCTTCCAAGACCCTTCTAATATTACACATTCTCCCACAGATGAAATGCTTTACAATCAGCAGGAGGCTGAACTGCTACAAAAGATCAAACAACGCATTTGAAAGTGAAAGCAGGTCATGTGGATCTCCTGCTGGATCAGCAGCCCCATACGGATCGGATAAGCTCCTTGTGTATGATCGATAATAAAATCCGGAATATATCACATCTGACAATAGCAAACAGAGCAGTTATGTTACGGAACATAGCAGTATGAGATCGGGCTTCATGCTCAGACAAACAAAAACTGTGCACGTTTCAAAAGTTGGTTATCAGAGTGGAAACGAACGGCCGAGACTCACAAACGGACAGAGCAGTCAATCTGCCGTTAGCGTTCCTGCACGACAAAACATTCATAAAGCTAAATGAACGGTCATGATAATGACAGGACAAATTCACGATGGTCAATACGGTAATATTGCTTAGCATGGCAAAGTTCTCATCTGTTACGACCACAAAACTGTTCGGCAGGTATTTATATATTACTTCCGAACTAATAACTTGAAGCAGTCAATTTTCGGCTAAAAAATTAACACCCGTGTTATCAGCTAAGCAACAGAGACTTACAGCGATCAATTCTCAATTAACTAAGAACCACATCTAACTTTTGGATCAATAATAACAAATTGTATACAACAGTTCGCTCCGATCTTACGGTCTGATTGGTTCAGACGAGTTCTCACACCAAAACTGTATCACTCCGCTGACGAATCATATAATGCACACAAATAATGCAATAGCCCTAATAAATAACTAAGTACAGCACAAGCACTTAACATTTAATGATTCGATTATTAAGTGTTTGTTATTTTTCCTTTCACCTTTACACTTTCCATTTCAAACCAACATTACTTGGTAACTATAGGTTAAATAAGCGACATATAGGTACATTTTGGTTTAACTAATAAATTATAGCTATAGCTAATTATATAACTAATAATGAAGTAACCATTGCTGGTTAACATAACTACTTACAAGTGAATTAATTACTTACAGTTCTTGACTATCAGTTCACTAACAACAAAATAACATATTACTGGTTAACTAATAACTTATAGTGGTTGATTAGCAGTTAATGTCAACTTATGATAATCAATTATTGGCTCAAGTTTGGTTACCACTTAACTAATACCAGAATTTAACTCTTGGCCACCAGGAAAGACTTGGAGTGATCAATTATCAACTAAATAATAACCACTTATAACAATTTGCATATGATGAATGAACAGATGTTTTTTGAAAATGAAGCAATAAAAGGTTTAATAATTCAGATTTAGTTAGCAAATACTGACCATTAGTTGTTGATTACTGGTAAACAAGACCATCAGCTACTGGATAATCAGCATAGACTTACAGCTAACTAATAACCAAACAGGATGGTTTTGGTCACCTAACTTATTATTCTGTCAAATTTCAAAGTCGAACTTATTTCTATAGCACTTTTTAATAATAGAGTATTGTCTCAAACCAGCTTTAATATTATATCTTAAAAGGCCAATCTCAAATTGAGCAAGCTTAGAGTGACAGTGGAAAGGAAAAAAAACTCCCTCCTCCTTTGTTGGCCTAGATATGAATGAAAAGTGTTACATTGTAGTAATAGCAAAATTAAGTACATACTAATTTTAATTAAATAACAACGCTAAGTTATATGTAGTGTATAGTAAATATCCTGTTGATTTTCGGATTAACTAAAAACATTACAGTGGTCAATTATCAGTTATCATAACAATAGGTTATTAGTTTTATAATGGACAGGTAATGTGTAACTAATACTACTGGTTACACATTGGTGATGTATAGCTTTAGTGGTTAACAAGAACTGGCTACTGTAACTAATACGGATTTTTAATTCTCACTAGTATATTTTGAACATGTTGCAAAATACAATGGTTACAGGTTGAATTAATTCAACTCAAATTTATTTATATAGCGCTTTTTACAACGGAGCATTGTCTCAAAGCAGCTTTACAATCTTATATTATACTAAAAGGCCAATCCCAAATTCAGCAAGCTTAGGGTGACAGTGGAAAGGAAAAACCCCCTGAAAGTAGTAGGAAGAAACCTTGGGAGGACCAAGACTCAACAGGGGACCCGACCTCCATGGGTGGCCTAGATGTTAATTAAATAAATACTTAAAAGTATATTAAATTAGAACAAATTAGGTAAGTAACAATTTAAATCAATAGCAAATCAGTAACGACATTTAAATTAGTAATAAAATAAATAAACTAAATTATAAAACAAAAGAGATTATAAAAGGAGTCCTCAGAGGGAGGTGCTTGGAAGCACATCGTCTAGTTTTCGTCGTTAGTCAGCAGTTGGCCAATAATCACTCAGAACAGTTTAAAGGGATTGTTGACAATTGTACCTCTGACATTATGGTTTGAGATCAAGCCCGATAACTGCAGCCATGGTGTGGAATGTGCAACAGATTTGTACCTGCCTTTGTGTGGCAGACAGGACAGTCTACATCACAGAACTCCAATGCTGCACCTACATGTTTTTAAATGAGAGACAAAGCAGCCGTTCGTATGTGTTGTACTTTTCTACAGCAGTACGCCCGTGTGCTTTAGTCGGAGGGGAACGAAGGTGCTGAATCGAACGGTCTGAAGAGATCGGTCACATTTTGATGTGGGAGCTATGCTAAAGCCGTCTGAAAGAATTGTCTGTCGAGGCAAACACATCAGACATGAGAGGCAGCAACATCAATCAGAATGAAACATCTGAAACGCTGTCAAAAAAGTCTACAGAGGAAAAGGGGGAGGGCTTGCTTAGCTTTGTGCCATCTAATTAGCTTAAACCACTCTGATGAGGCACAAGTAAAGGAGGATGAACCCCATCAGTTTGGACTCAATTAGATTAGAAGTGGCAGCATGACATCATCCTACATGGCTCCCTTCTGACCCTTTTCTCTTTCCAAAACAGCCTGCTGCACCTTCTGTATTATAACACTCCTTCCTGTTCACTTCCTTGCGAAGACTCACCTCTTTCTTGTCATTCGTATAGTTTGACACCTGTTCAACATTAGTTTAACATCCTGTTTTATGCACCATTCCCTGTCTTGTGTGTTAACTGTAAGTGTTAACAGTAGCTCTTTGCATCTACTATAGTGCCCATATTAGCTGTAAGTATTTGTATTATAACCCTGAATGATTTAACGACTGTACGTTGTGTGCACACGTGCATGTGAATGCTCACGGATCATGGTTTTAAATTATACTAAAATCTGTCACAATATAGCAACCCACTCATTCACTCACTCACATATCCATTTTCAGGTCTCACCACCATCCTTCAGCTGCCTCCATCCACCCACACGCTGGAGCTGTTCCGCAAAAAAGGTACTCTACTGATCATGAACCACCGTGTGAGCAGAGGTTTGAATCCAAAGTCAGGAAAACACTGCTGGACAGTTGAGCAGAAAATCTTGGATTTGTATTCTCCCTAAAAAGTAAAGTTAATTTTCATTAATTTAAAGCAGAGTTTAATTTAGATTTATGTCATTTAGCAGACGTCCTTACCCAAAGCGACTTTCAATTAATAGTCTTACAATCCAAGCAATTGTGGATTAAGGGTCCTTCTCAGGGACCCAACTGTGGCAGCGGTGGGATTTGAACCCTGAACCGTCCAGTATGTTAACCACTAGGCCACTAAAGTCCGTTAATTATGGCACACAGTCCCAGAATGTATCCCACGTTGAACTGATGTCCTCCTGGGCCCCACTGGTGGCCCCCATTAGGTCTTTACTAAGATGCTAGACAAATCTAAAGAGACACCATTTGGTTCTCACTGGTTAATGTTCTGAACTAGCAACTGAGCTGGTGGTCCGGTCCAGTCGACACTGGGCAGACGCGTCAAAAGTACTGCCCACGTAGAAAGGGAAGCAAGGCTGGATCAATACAACATAGCCCCTACTGAGTCTCCCACTAAAAATCCATCACCTAAAATCAAGCTGTCTGTGATTAAATTTGTATGGAGTCACAAGCTTTGAGTCATACATGCAGAACGGGTCGTCACAAGACTGAGGATTACATCATTGGTCTCGTAAAATAACGTATAGCTAAATGGAGGCGGAAAGGAGGCTGAACTGACGGGTAATCACTATCACAGGTGGGACTCACATGGCCATTACATTCAACAGGAACTTCAAATCAGCTGCAAGGAAGATGGTGTTGAGCTACAAAGGAAGTCTGCCTTCCTCAGCATTTTGTAGGAAAGAGTATTAAAAAGGACAAAGCACGTTTAGATGAAAATTCAAACGACGTGAAATCCATACGTGGCACAAATGTGCGGTACAGAACACAAAACGTCGCGTAAGCATGTGCAACCGTTTACGCAAGCATGCATATCACAGCATCGGTGATCTGTGCTGAGCCATTATCCCTCATCAGACATCAGCACAAAGCTTTCAGTGCAACCATCGACACGTTCCAGCCGGAGGACCGAACAGCATCGTTATGACTTTAATAACCCACAAGGTTATTTAAAAAAACAAAACAAAAAACAAGCTGAGAGGATGAAATAACACAACAAAGATCAAAGCATGCAGTGCTGTTCCGTTTATCAATCTGGTAAAGGGAGCGCTTAGTTTAACGACCACCTAATCAACGCTTTAATTACCAAGGTCGGAAAAATAGTAACAATTTACAGTGGAAACGAACTTTTAAACACATTTTCCTTTAGACGGTCCTTTTGAATTTTCTTTCCCCCGCTTTCAAACATCGGCACACTACATGGTGCGATCTTCCAAAAAGCACACCCCTAATCCAGTCCAATACTGCAACAATACGGTATGGCAATCGGTATAAAACCTGAAAAAAGGAAAAACTAGAGTTTATCATCATCAGCATATCATATTATATATATTATACTACATATCATATATTATATCATATCATATATTATATTATACTACATATATATCATATATTATATCATATCATATATTATATTATACTACATATATATCATATATTATATCATATCATATATTATA